>VZRU01018131.1:0-27940 GCA_013398155.1 Pedionomus torquatus | reverse complement strand
TCCAGATCCCTCTGCAAAGCCTCTCTACCCTCCAGCAGATCAACACTCCCACCCAACTTGGTGTCATCTGCAAACTTCCTGAGGGTACATTCGATCGTCCAGATCATTAATAAAGATGTTGAAGAGAACCGGCCCCAGCACCGAGCCTTTTGGGACACCACTCATGACCGGTCTCTAACTGGACTTCACTCCATTCACCACCACTCTCTGGGCCCGACCCTCCAGCCAGTTTTTAACCCAATGGAGAGTGTTCCCACCTAAGCCATGGGCAGCCAGTTTTTCCAGAAGAATACTGTGGGATACTGTATCAAATGCCTTGCTAAAGTCTAGGTAAATAACATGCACAGCCTTTCCTTCAGCCACCAAGCGAGTCACTTTGTCATAGAAGGAGATCAGGTTTGTCAAGCAGGACTTGCCCCTCGTGAACCCGTGTTGGCTGGGCTTGATCACCTGGGCGTCCTTCATGTGTTGCATAATGGCACTCAGGATGATTTGCTCCATGACCTTCCCAGGCACCGAGGTCAGACTGACAGGCCTGTAGTTCTCCAGATCATCCTTCTGACCTTTCTTATGGATGAGCGTGACATTTGCTATGCGCAAATGAAGGAAAACATGTATGTTTAATTCCTTCCTGAAACAAGTTATTGCACAATTCAGAAAGAGTTGAAAACCATTCCAATTCCCACACAATAAATAAAAGTTCACGGACCTTTCTCCTCCAAAATGTTAAGAGAATCCCAATAATATTAAACTTCGCCAATACTTTTCTGTCTCCTCTTGAAATATATGAAATTCAATGAAAGCTTACAAGAGCTTTCAGAAGGGAAGATTCAGTACTGAAGAGAGAAAATGCTGGCCTCAAATGTGAGCTTTGTCAACAGACCTAGGATTTAGCTTAGTTTACTTTCACAAATATATTAATTCTTAGTCACAAGATTCAAGACCATGTTCTTTAACAAATACAGAAAACAGGTTTTACAAAGGGAAACCGTTAATTAGTGCAGAGATTTGAATCAGTCCTCCTGATATGTTCATATCTTTGAACACACAGAATGAAGGAATAGTCAGTCTATCAGCATTGATGGACTGGGAGTTATCTACATTTCAAATGAAACCATATGAAAACAATCTAAAAAACCCTAACAAACAACAAAAAACCCAATGAAATTCTCTTTCCCAGAGGCACAACAAGCAGTTCAATACTTGTACCTAAGTTTTCTATTAGCAAACTGATTCCAAAAAATCCAGCAAGGGCTATACAACCTTCATTATAACGCCCAGTTACTAACAGAAGGTGGATACAAAGCTCACTCAGTGTTTGCACTACACCTGTTTTAATTCACTTCAGCAGGTGGTAGAGAGGTTGGCTGGCAAAAGAAAGGAACATGAAAGTTGTATTGTATCTTAGGGAAGGGCAGCTGTGATGGAGCACAGCATGCTACAGCAATTCCAATGCAGCAGCTCACCATCACTTGCTCTTCCACACAGTAAGGAGAACAGAAAAAAAACAAGGCTCAATGTTTAACAAAAAGGTAGTAAAATGTGTGCAAGTCCTTTTGCTAGTACCTGTTCCTGAAGTCATAATTAAGTTGCAATGGAAAAAAATAATTCCTGTCATGACAATTATTATTCAAGACTTGATTTAAAGATTCTAGATTAATAATCTTAACATCTCTAGATATTATGAATGTACTCAGGAAACACTGAAAGAAAACAGAAAGCAGTACAAACAGTAAGTAGTCATGTACTGGCCGATTTGCTTTGCTGGTTTACAGAGCAGCCCAGCTAGACTTATTTAAAGGATTTGTAAATAAATCCACACAAGTATTTTAAATTTGAAATGTCTAAGCTACATGCCTATTAAATCATCCCTTTACTATAGCATACCAAATCTAAAGAGAAAGAATATATATTTTTTTCAAATGTTTGCTTATAGTTCTTAAAAAATGGAAAGTAAGACAATATTCTGAAATGTAATATATGCAGTTTCCCTATTTCCAGTCATGACCATCTAAATGGAAATTGCTGACTGGAAAAAGAGGAACATAAACCCAATATTCAAAAAAAGGAAAAAGACAACCCGGGGAACTAAAGGGCAGTCAGTCTCACCTCTGTGCCGAGAAAGATTATGGAGCAGATGCTCCTGGAATCTCTGCTAAAGGCACACGGAAAATAAGGAGGTGATTGGAGACAACCAGTATGGCTTCACCAAGGGCAAATCATGCCTGACAAATTTAGTGGCCTTTTATGATGCTGCCACAGACTTGGTGGACAAGGGTGGAGCAACAAATATCATATACCCGGACTTATGCAAGCATTTGACACATTCCTGCATGACATCCTAGTCTCTAAATTGGAAAGTCATTTACTTAATGAATGAACCCCTCGGTGGATGAGGAACTGGCTGGATGGCCACAGTTAAAGGGTTGTGGTCAATGACTCAGTGTCCAAGTAGCAGCCACTGATGAGTGTTTCTCAAGGGTCAGTACTGGGACCAGTGCTATCTAACATCTTTGTGGGAGACATGAACAGTGGGATAGAGTGCAACAATGTGAACATTATCATGAAGGGGGTTTTTTATGGCTTATTTTCAAATATTAATTATTTCACATTTCAGCCAAGCATTTGGATAGACAATGCAGCATAGTTCTCTAGATAAATTTCTATAGATTGTTTACTAATAGCCTCTGATATGTCTTCCATGAAAGTAATTTCATCTGTTGTGTTTGACGGTGCATTTAAATGGAGAAGCCAATATATTGCCATGAATCAGTATCTCATCACACAGTCTAATCCTAGTGTGAACTAAATACTCCCTGGTACAGTATTTCAGGAAGAAAGGGGCACATTTATTCTTAACTAGAACAATACTACATTCATAGGCTAAATCATAGTGCTAACAGAATGAAAACCCATCCTTCATCTTAATATTTCACCAGGTTCCAAGAAGAGCAACTCAGTCAATAGTGATGCATGAAAGTTGTAAAGTCTAGAATTAATTTCTTCTTCCTGGATATAAATCTTCCAGTTTTGAATAATAAAATACTATACTCCTATCAAATGAGATCCTACTTTATGGAACCAAGCACTTAAGTATATCTTTCATTTGTCTGGCTTTGATTCTCTTACAATAAGAATCATAAGTTAAAGATGTAAAGTCTCTATCAGAAACTTAAACGTTCTTCCAACTTGTCCAATCTTATCCAGTCTCAAAAGCCATTTAATATAATTTTGCAATCAATGGATTTGTCCAAGCTAACCTATAGACAAAGCTATCTATGATATGTATTATTTCTTCTACACTTCATCTTCCCAGGCCAAAAAAAGAAAAAAAAAAAGGCATCACACATCATTTATATTATTCTCCTGGGTCCTCTTACACTGTCTTCCCAACATAAACCACATGAAAATAAAACATCAGAATTCATGCTTAGTCTACAGAGTTAATAGGAATTCTCTACTTTTTCTTGGAAGTTTTTTTCATTATACCTACTGTTGGAGACAATCTTTGTTGCAAATTTATGAGCACATTTGTAATAATAACTCTATTTTGTATTTTGCCTCTGCAGGAACAGTATTATAAGCTGTTCCGATCATCTGGGTGCATTAAAAGTGTTATGCCTTTACCACATCTTATTTGCCTATGAATAATTTTTCAGAAGACAACTACAGGCTCCTTTTTAGCAGAATATGAACATATAATGCATGTTTGTTTTAAAATTAGATTATTCAAGATGAGTATTCAAGATGACAAAATGAGTGAGTAAAAATGATGACAAAACATTTATATGCTGAGATGTTTTAACAGTATTAAGCATTTCCAGCAAATTGAAGTTGACTTTTAAGACCATAGGATGAAATTGTCAAACCTACTGACAAAACTTTTCAGTTCTTTCAGAGGGAGGAAATCTGGCTGAATTGTAGATGGTTGTAGATGGTTGTCTAAAGCTATTTAAATTGAACTACATTTTGCAAATATTGCCTGCCTTTCTTTTTCATGAGCAATCACATGAAGGTGATTTTTGCTGAAAACCACCTGTAAAATACCACATAAAATATGGAATTTATATTCATATATTATATAAACTTTGTAAAGGTTGTTAGGCATAAGTAGTCCCATAACAGAATTTTTGACAAGCTAGCTGTTTTCCTCTGAAATAGTGCTACAGCATTAGCTAAGTACATTTCAGCTGAAACAGTGAGACTGAAAAATAAATTCAGTCATCAGCTAAATGACTTTTGGCTAATATTGTCTTCCAAAGATTTAACAAGCATTGCCTGTTCCATTTGTGTAGATTAAAGCATTTAACTTCATTAAGGTAAAGTTACAACTGTTTGCAGACAGTAATTATGGACTTGTCAAACCAAACCGACTTTAATAGAAATGAACTATTCAGCCACTCTAACCCTAATTTTGCTAGACAAGTACGACATATCACAAAACACATCAGTAAACCTATGACCACAGAAAAATAGCTTAATACATTAGGGCAATTGAAAACAGTAGAACATCAAATAATATTTGAAATACAAATCTGAGCCAGTATACATGAGAATTAAAATATGGGTCGTATTCTATGCATCATTATTAATTTCCTTTTTTTCCCCCCATGTATGTCAATGTTGATTAAAAGGAGCATTTGGTGAAATTTCTGTACTGGAACAATAAACAACAGCAATGTAACAGCACCAAATGTCATTCTAATTTGCTATATTTATAAAAGCTAAGTTTTCCAGGAAGTTACTTGAAAAATTTAAAAGCTATCAGGGAACAACAATGCAGAAATATTTCTTTTCATGAGAAATTGATGTAATGCTTATTTTCTTTTATTTTAAAGAGATATTTAGTATTACATCAGCGATAGTTACAGTTAAGAAAATAAACTTGTTTCTCAGAGATACATTTCTAGTCTATTAGCAGAAAACGCTGTCCTGATTAATATTGCATGAAAGTTTCCATTATCAGCTCAAGTTGACTGAAAAAATAAATGCCTTCATCTCCATTTTTAAGCTCAGTGTGCTCCCCTTGTCTTCCTATAATCACCTTTTCTGTAAATCAAAATATTTCACTGTTTGTCTTTTATAGAAGTAGACCAATGCTTACAAACATAAAGCTACTTGCCAATTCTTTCATTGTTGCATATCCCTGAAAGCAACAATATAGTCAGGACCTTTCAGAACAACTGCCTAACCTCTCCAGCTTCTACTGTTCCTCTGCATGAAGCTATACAAAGGCACTTGCTCAGGCTCAACCCCTGCACAAGGAAGAGGCCCACTATTACCCACAATGGGTAACAGGACTGACTTTTGCAGTGTCATTGTAGCCTGCCTGAGGCAACAGCGGTGAAAGTAAGATATTACTTAAAATATATTTCTTAGTAGCTTTTATTTTGCAGTGATAAAAAATTATTTAATTTTGACTGTGCTTCTCATTTTTATTACATCCAACTTATCAATGCCCTTAAATGCCATTTCTGCAGTGAAAGCCACACCTTTGTACAGGTAAGAACAATCTAGTAACACACCTATATCATTTGCTGCTATCCATCTTTTCTTCTTCGACCATGTAAATTGTGATGCTGTTGCTTTCATTTAGTTTGTTTTAGCCTGTTTCTAAAGATGCTAATTTGGCTTTTCCTGTACTTGAGGCAAGACAGGGTCATCTTCATTTCCAAATCACAAAGTGATGTTCTATGTGGTAAATTTATCAAAGGAACATTATTCCCTGAAATTTGTAAGCACTGAGCACACACGTGCTTGCAGTTTTCACATAACAATATGCCAGGCAATTTATTATTTACATGCAGCAGATATCAGAACACCTGACTAGTGGTTATATTCAGTGTTTTTTAATTTTTTGAAAATTAGGTATAAGTTCCTCTACCAAAAATGCGTCCATTTTCTACTGCCTCTCATGGCAGTACTTCTCATGAGATAAGGTTCAACAGTCATCTATTCCCATTTTGTCTTCAAACCTCACTTGACTGCAAGTTCTCCATTATTGATTTTTCTACATTCATACAAAATACTCCTACAGCTTCTATAGAAAATGTTTTAACATAGAGATCTATAAATAGGAGCAGCTGAACTAGAGGTAATGCAACACAACCTGGTCCAACCAAACGAAAACCTTAGTTCTCCAGCTGCTAGAAAGTTGCCCCCTGTGCCTCAGATGCCAAGAGTGTCTCCCTCCTCAAGTGGAGAGCAAGTCAGAGCTCACTGAAGGGAAGCTGCACCAACCCTGCCACTCCAAAAATTTAAGCTCTGTTGGTACCACACCTCCCAGCCACAGAAAAAGAAAATCACTAAATTCCTCTTTCACACTTTTCATGTAATTTTCAGAGGCTATATATTTGCTGTAATTAAAGATTTGAGAACTAGGGTAATGCTGATGTGAAGAGACAGATATGGGCAGGTACAACAGCAGTAACTGTTTCTACCTGATAAACATTCATCAAAACCATAACACTTCACTGTTCTTAGTTCATGCTCAAACCACTCTTACACTTGCTGTGAAGACCACAGGGTCTGTCTAGAAGCTAAGCTCCTGCCCTGAAACTGTTGAAGACATTTATTCATAGCTCTTCTTCTCTTCCCTCAGTAGAAATGCAATAATGAATATATTTTCATTTCAGTACAAAGCAACATGTTATACGAGCGCTGAAAGAGGTCCACCTTTGAGTAGTCAAAGTTTTACAATTTTTGTACTTCAGTCACTATTAATACAGGTAGAGAAAACAACCTTCTTTATGTGCCAAGGACTCATTATTAAGAAATAAAAGGAAGAAGTATTATAAAATGGCATATGTAGTTTTAGAGATTGGGGAACCATATAGATGAAGACCAGAAAGTATTTATTGTGACATAAAAACCAGCCACTTTAAACATGGACATTTCAATTGCCTCATCCTAAAAGCATCAAATTGAATGTGAGGGAGAAGTGACAAAATGACAACAGCATTTTCAGAGTTTAAATCCAGTTTTTCCACTTCAAGTGAAACTAAACTTGAAATAAAATGAAGTCATGGTTAAAAGAGGTTGTTTGTAAAGCAAGACTAGGTTTTTACTAAATAATAAGCAGTTGTAAACTGCAAAGGTTCTTAAGGAGCAAGTATTAAGTTATTAAAGCCTTAAAAACCTTATTAAAGGTTCTTAAGGAGCAATACATTTGAATACACCCGAAATAACATTTTTATTAATATTTCAAAAATAGATGTTGCAGCATAAAGTAATTAAGACAGACCCAGGTACCTTTCCAAGTCCCTATACTTTTTTCAAGTCTTTGATATTAAGATCTACAACATATTGCTGCAGTGTTGAAACTGTAAGCATTAAAAATGGTGCAAAGACAGTGATGCTAAAGCAAGCTTCCAGCCTGGATAAAGATAACTGCTTGATCAGACAAAACATTCCAGTGTAATGAAAATGAGTTCAGAACATTCACAAAGTTACATGCAGACTATATATCATAAAAACATTACTATTACTTCAGACAATTTTTTCCTATTTTTCCTGAATTGACCTATTTAGGCCAATTTGTTGCTATGCTAGTAACAAGATGGAGAACAGCTGCATTAGAAGAGTTGTTTTATGAAAATAACTGGGTGGATGTTAGGCAATATTAACAGAGAAGTCCATAAAATGCTTCTCAGTACAGCAGCTAATCAGCAATCCAATTATGAGTATCAATTAACAAACCATGTAGCTATCCTATAAACAATAATTACTGATCTCAACCTTTTCAGTGGCCTAAAGCAATGCACTGTAAGACACTTTGAAGCAGTGCTCATGTACTTTGTTTTACAAAGCGTTCCTTAATATATTATTCAGTTTTTAAAAATTAACAGAATGTTTATTAAAGCCAACAAGCAGAAACTGAAAGTTACCCAGATCCTTGTCCTAACATTACAGAATAAATATATATTATGTAAGAGGTTTCCTTTGCCCATAAATTATGAAAAAACTAGACTTTTCTCATCCTCTTTGTGCATTTCAAGAAATTACTGGCTCCACATTTCTTTGGGATAGAAAGTCTAAGTAACTGATAAGAATTAGATTCATATTCTTGACACTTCAGTATCTAAAAGTATTTAAGTAAATTAATTATATAATTAAAGCTCTAGGAATAATCAGTATTAGAGTGATAAAGCAACAGTTTACATATAAACCAGCCAAATCATCCAATGTTTTTAGAATTCATCTGATAATGAAAGTGAAACTTCTGAAAGATCAATTGTCCTCTGAAACTGAACAGAAGGCTATATAATAATAAACAATCCAAAGAGATTAAACAGCCTTCTGCCTTTCTAACAGAAGCTGCACAAATTTCTTAAATTTAACAGTTGTTGCAGAAAAATGGTACCTAGGAATGGCCTGGTATCTGAGGAGAAAGGACAAAATTAGTGCAGGAAAAAGAGAAAAAAAAAAATACATGAAGTGTCTTTCACTCTAAATTTAAAGTACTTCCTCCCTTATACTATTTTTGGAAGGGGCAAAGATTAGAAGATTAATATCATATCAAAATGAGTAATTACACATTCTACATCTAGACAAAGTGACTGATCTTAACAGCACTTATGCTGATTAACTTGTATGCATACTTGAAACTGAGTGTCAGTATTCCTCAGTCAGTGTCAATAAAACAAGTAAGGGAAAACTGCAGACAATTGAGTTAATCTTAGAATCAGATCTGATCATAGGCAATTCAAACTGAATAACTTTTCAGTTTTATTTTCTACTAGTTCTTATGAAAGCAAATGGAAAAGTAACAGACATGAATTTTCACTTTACAGTGCTAAACATTCACCCATGAAGCTCATTCCTCATCCCTATGGGCTTCAAATGCAGCAGTGCACACTTAATAAATGAGGACAAATTATAAAGAAATGTAGTACTCAGCACATACCCCCTTCTTTGGCATATATTCAGACTGTATAACAATCGGCCATACAGAATATAAAAGAGGGCAATTACAACACATTGGTAAATGTAACACAGAAACAACAGTGCTAGTAGCTGCAATCTGTAGGGCTGATTACATTGATTTTTCTTTAACAAATATCATCTGAGCTGGAAAAATATCTGTAGAAATTGTGCTTTACAAAAATCAAAATTATTGCTGTGCTATGTAAAACATAAAAAAAAAATTTAATGTTTCCATGACAGATTCAAACACACATATCTTAGTTTCCATATGGAACTACAAACTGAGCATTTTAACAATTTTTATAGACTTACATTATTTCTCCTAATTTCTTAAAAACAATAGTTTAATTACTATATTGCTAACTAATAAGACCACACAATCTGATAAGTATCACAATATTACCACAATCACCAAATCCCCCCAGCGTGCTACGCACAGCAAGTGAGATTCTGAGATGAGGTGCTTATTAGTATTGTCTCTTTTAAATAAAATGCTTTCAATGCTTTATTTTATTTTAACATAGTTATGTTGTTAACATATCACACCAAATAAAAATAAATTAATAGTAGTAAATCAAAATTGTACAATTTTTCAGAGTTTAATGCATTAACGCATTTTCAAAATTTCACATTATTTCCAATTTAAAGTTTTAGACTGTAGAAAGCGGCTTCTGCATTGAATAACATTTTCAAACACTAAGATAAACAGGACTGAAATTTAACCATAATTATTGGATACAAATAAATGCAAGACTTAGTTTGAACTCAAAATCCCTTTGTTCTTGAAACCATTTCACAGACACCCACTGTCAGCAATTTTGTTGGCTGTTTTCTATATTGCCACTTATGCCATGTATTTGTTACCACAATTGTAAAGGGATTGTAAAACAACAAATTTGAAAAAAAAAAAACAACCAAATTTTAGATTCTTAGGGTTTTTTACTTAGAGGGAAAATAGTGCAAATTAAGCTTTCTGCAATCTTAAATACATTTCAGTATTATCACAGAAATTATCAGGTTTTGGTCTGCAAGTTCTTCTATGCATCACATCCAAGAAAAAAATAATTGCTTCACTGCAATGCCTACCAAAGATCAGTAGGGGAGCCATGAAAACACCATAACCCACATTAGACTGTAAGTGGAGTAATGCTATCATAAAGAAAAGAAATTATATTATTTCACTGTATCATTAGGATTAAGAGTACAGACTATAGACAGCCTCCCTACAGAAGTCGATCTCCTGCATAACTTTCTTTTTTCCTGAAATCCTTTCCTATGCACCTAGAATGAATCAACTTGTCTCTCACTACAGCTAATGAAGCAAAAACATTTCTCTACCAGCACTGGGGTAATTTTGTTGATGTCAGCCAGTCAGTCAGTCCTCCTAGGACAGCACCATCATTAATTCCACTCTAATTGCATCTTTTACACTAAAAACACTGCAATATTTGGTAGGTACTTTTTGAATGTATTTTCAAATCACTGCAGAGAATGATTTAGAGACATGTTTGAAATGAAACTTTTTATAAGAGCTTTACAAAACATTCAATAAAATATTGCAATATCCCAGGAGGGATCACAGGTTTTTGAAACAAATGTGTAGGAAAATGTGTTTTTGAGTGTATCCTCATAGTATTTTGAGGGGGAAAGAAGGGGTGGAGCTGGGTGGGGTGGGGGAGGAAGTAATGACAGAAGAAAGGTAATTAATAAAGGCAGAATGAAAAAATGGTTTGAGGACACAGAATCCAAAGTATAGTGTTTCCTGCCACAGATAAAACTATGTAAAAGCAGTTGGCTTTAAAAATAAACTGGAGGACCTCTTTAAACCCATTATTTCTATTGTTTGGATAACAGGAAAACTTAACGATCCAGGAAAGTTTGCTAATGAAGAAAATTCATAGCTTCTATTGGTATTTAAACAGTGTTCAGGCTTCACCCATACTGTTTTGTTTCTGGATTAATTTCCCACAGTTAATTTATAATGCTCCTAAATTAAATATATAACATTTGTTAATGTTAACATTAATTAGGTGCTAATCTGCACCTTGAATGAATAAAGGATATTTTAAGCTTTCAAACTGTCTATTTTCAATCAGACAATCTTTCCTAATGGTGAATGCAGATCATGTATTAATCTAATAATCTAATACTCCTTCCTGTAAGGAACAGTTTTGTCTCCAAGAGTTTTCAAAGTAGGTAGTTTTGAGGCTAAAAAAAAAAAAAATATAAAATAATAATTTATTTCTCTCATGCTTTTTTAAAAGGATAATTTTTTGCAAGCAGAAAGCTTATTCCACTTGTATATGCTTGTGTACTAAGTCTCTAGTAGGCAGGAACTGATCTAACAAAACTTACCTGAAACACTTTACAATAAGTTACAAATTCAGATTCCAGATTATCCTGTTATTACACCCTTGCAAAGCAGTGACTAGTTAGTGGGAAGTTCCTAACCCACAAGCCTCTGGAATCTACCAATGTTTCGTCTGGAAAAACTGGAAATGACTGCATGCTTTACTCATTCTGCCTCTTCTCCAAACATCTGTTGTTGGCACCAGTCAGATTGGTTATTGGACAAAATAGAACCAGCGTAACCATTCAAAGCTGGTTTTCTCCTCACTTTTAAATCTTGATTTTTATTTCACATTAAAGTTCCACATGTGAGTATAGTTGTGGAAAACAAATTTTTAGAATTTGTTTGAAATATTTTACTTATTATTCCTTTTTCTGGTTATACAGTGCATTTTCACACAAAAGCTATATTCAAACAGCAGTTTATTCTAGCTCTAAATGAAACTATGCATCTCCATTTTCACCATTTCTTACAGCATGAATGTAGAGGTGGTGGACTACATGGCCTTTAGAGGTCCCTTCCAAGCCAAACTATTCCATAATTCTACGAATGCTTAGGGTCTCACTGCACAATCACATATATGCAAGTGAGACTACTTTGAACTTAATAAATAGCACATCTAACTTGACAGCCAATCCTTTTGCAACTCTCACAACTAAAGTGCCATAGATCAGATTTAGTTTACAGTCTGTAATCAGCACTATTTTACCATGCTATATATAGTCAAGTCCATCTATTATTTGAAGAACTGAGAATACAGTACCATATCAGAGAGGCTTTTGAACTAGATATGGTTGAGAGTTAGATTGTCTATACCATTACAATATTGCAGTTACACCACTACCAATGCTTAAAGGGGTTTGTTCAGAATTAATTTGACCATGAATATACAATGTTAAATTAGCATTATGAATTAGCATCAAGAAACTTGTTATGTATTGAAAGAAAGACTAAAAGAAAAAATACACAAAGTGGTACTGTTTAATTTCTGGGCACTGTTACAGTTTACTCTCAAGAAGAATGAAAATCATTGCAAAATAATTCAAATTACACTGATATTTTGTAAGGTAATAATAAATCCTGGGTTTTTATTGTCTGCCAGAGATTGTGGAAGAAGTAGTTTGAAAAGGAACAAGTTAAATCTGTCAGAAACTAAAGAAAAATCAACGAAACTAAAGTTTTATTAAAACTATCTACAGAACATGCGTATCTCATTGTCACTGGAAATCTTGCCCAGCAGAACTGTGGTGGCCAACTCATTAGCTGGCTTAAATGACACTCAAGAGATGTAACTATTGATTATGCACACCCTAGCACATCTTACTCCTGCCTTGGTCTCACCTATGTTTAAAACTGCCCCTGTAGGAATTTTTGAATGAACAAAGCATGGTGTTCAGTACACAGTATCACCTTGAGCACTTCAACAGGGACTGAATACAGATCCCTCAGTCTACCCAGACTGCTGACAGCACTCACAGGCAGATAAAAATGGTAGTAGATAAATGGAACACTTTCTTCATACATGTCACAGCAAACAATGCTTTTTCCTATTTTCCTGTAACACGCTGCTGTCTCCCATATAATATAATGGTATTCAAATGCTTTTCTATTCCCACTCCCAGGTTTTCTTTCTTCTAGCTGACCAATGTTGTGGACATTACAATGCCCACAACATATAAAAACAAAAGAAAAAACTCAAAGATTCATGTAGCAATAAATGCCCAAATACTTCAAAACTTAGTGTCTTCAGCATTTGAAATTCAAAGGAACTGCTGGAAACATTTCCAAAGTCACAAGCTGCCAAAATACAATACATTCTCACTTAAGCATCCCTTCCTATGACTGCTGAACAGGCTACACTCTAAATCCTATTACCCTCAAGAGGACTGGAGCTCTATGACTAGTTTAGATGTCTTTTACACTGATTAAAATTAGCATTTAAAATATACACACAGGGAACATTTTCTGAAAACTAATGATTAGATTAAGGTTTTGTCTTGGTACTGCATTTCAAAGTCTCACTGATGAAGCTGTATCCGTGCAATTCAAATCACATACTGCTCAGCAGGTTTTGACTTCATCAGAATTTCCCTACAGAAGTGTTATTTCTTCCCATTAGTTTGATATTTGGGAGGTTCTGATAGCATTTGCTCCATCTACACTACAGGGTTAGAAGGGTTTGGCTGCCATTGATTTTGCAGTCATAGTTGTCTACATAAGACAATCCAGACAGTGGTGGATGTTGCTCTGGCTGCTAGAAGTAATTAAAAACACTTCCCAACCCATCTAGAATTTAAGCTGAGTTCAAGATTTGCAAATAAAGGGCCAGACAATTTAGGTTTAGGAAAACTGCAGTGAAGATTATCTAACAATTTAAATCCTGCTGCTGAAGCTTACCATCAGTCATCCTATATCATGTTCCAGAAGAAAGATTGCATTGTAGAAGAGAGAAGTTGCATTGTAGGAGCCACAAATTCTACTGGCTAAAAAAATTATATAAGTGCTCCGCAACTGGTATAGCACAGGGCATAATGAACATGCCCTCATATCTTCCTCAAATTTCTAGTATATTCCAAAAATCCTTACCTGTCAGGTTCATGACAGGAGACCATATAGTAAGAAAATTGCCTGGGACCATTTTATGACTTTAGAATGTCCATGTATTCTCCATTTGCAAACTTGTATTTATGTGACAATATTGCTCTAAGTACAATTTTATGCTTGCATTCATTTTTATTTTTATCTTTCTGAATAGTGATGAGAGCTATTTCCTGCACTCCCTCATATCTGTTTTAGCCAATGGGAAACCTGAAATCAGGGCATAAGGAGTGGAGGAGTGAAAAGAGTAACATGAATCATTCTGCAGAACCGTACAAGTTTAAATCAATTCATGCAATATCCTGATGAGCAAGAAATACGTTATCCCATTTAATGGGAATCTGAGACAGAATTTAAGTGAATTGCCTAAAGCCAGGACTATCAAAATAGTAAATGGAAGAGAATGGGAATCAGAACCTCTAATCCTCAATCTGATTTACATCCTAACTGTAAAAAGGAGATATAGTTTGACTCAAGAAATACCATTAAAGAGAAACTGAAAGAGTTTTTAGTGCCAGACTGCAATATATGTTTTGCCATTTTAAAGAAAATAATCAAAAAAGATAAGGTATCACTTTAGATCTAGGCAATTTTTTTATTTTTTTTTTTTTCCAAAAGGGTGAAAACTAAAACTTCTTTCAAATATCTACATTCAGCATAAAAATGCCTTAAAATCAGACCAGATTAACATTTTTATATAGAGATATGAGACAAAATATAAGACAATACTGAAAAAGTAAAAAATTGTGTGCAAAATGGAAACTTAGTTAAGATTTTTCGAGTTCTGAGAAAACAGTGTTGGATATTTCTTGAAGCATACATCCTGCATCATTCAGCATTTGTTGATGGTTATCAGCAATGTAGCTCTTACCAGAGAAAACTACTATGCAATTGCCCCAAGAAAATTGTAATTGGGTAGTTTTGAACCATATTTCTGCTTCAGGAAAGCGATGATAGGGACCAGGGCATCAATTACTAAGCAAGCTTTAAACAACTGATTAATTCAGTTTCACAAAGCAATACTGCTGCACTTATTTCTCCCAAGTTCTGTCACTGGGGAAAAAGTCCCAACTCTCTGCCATCACAAAGAACAGAAGACATAAGAATTCTCCTCTCCAAATAAGCACAAGTTTGACTTCAAATTTAGAAATAAAAGGAGCTGGAGTTTTCATGCATCTGCTGAAGCCTCTAACTATAGCACTCTTCCCCAAAGGAAAGAAAAAAACCTAATAGTTAATATAAGTTATGATTCTTAACTGCCTCAGGAAATATTTGATCTGAAAGCAAAACAGCCTGTAGTAAAATCAGAAGTATGATACATTGGAGACTGAACAGCCTTCCAAGGACAGCAAATGGGTGATCCACTCTTGCATTTATAAGGTACATCCTGAAGTAGGATATTTTTGTTCTATATTGCAAGGAAACTAGTCATTAATATAAACAGCTCTGCAGAAAAAGTATTAGGTGCCTGCTGAAGTTCTATAGACATTAGAAGGAAAAGGATATTTTCTTCCATGAAATTTAACATGCCTTCACTCCCCAGAGAGTGCTTCCAAGAAACTGGTTGTTACACAGGCTATTTTCAACCAAGTTGCACTCTTCCCATAATAGCAAGATAAGTTGAAATTTCCTCCTCAAAACAGAACTTCTTGAAACTGGATTCCCCTGTTAATTAATAGAAAGCCAAATTCAAGTTACTGCATGAGATAAGTTAGGTATTCTGGGGAGGGAAAAATAAAAAGTTTGCTCCAAAGAAATTGGCAGGCATTGCATTTTGTATTTAAGGAACAGCACCAAATATTATTAAAACAGCATCTGCCAATACATTGCATAGTGCAGATTGTGTTCCAGTACTCCAATACCAATATATCTCATACATTTAGTGTTATGCTTCAGAAGCAGTTTGAAAATAAGTTTTCAAAAATTAATTGTCTTTCCCTCAACAGATTTCCCTCAACTCCTAAGTCAGCACATTTGGTAATTTAAATAAAACTTCTATTCTTTTATTTGTCAGCACAAAAAGCTTTTTAGTAGTCAGTGATATGAAGACAGGCAAACATTCCACAAAGCTACAAAGCACTTATAAATATGGTCATAGACCAATGAGTCTAGTACATTAACTGAAAGGAGTAAAAGCAACAAAAATACTTAATAAAAGATTACCAAATTCATCACAGAGACTAAGATGAACATATTTTTCACAAGGTTTCGTTTTATTTTCTGATGTTTCTAATGATTTTCTTTTCTGTGGGGTAGAGATTAAGGAATGTGAAATTGAATGTGATTTCAGACATTAAAAAGAATTAATGAGAGACGGACCTAAAAGTTCAGCTAAATCTATAGACTAAGACAGAATTTTTTTTGTTTTATATATATACTTCAGAATAAAAGTAAATGGTCTAGGCACATAAGATGTAGTTAGATAGAAATTAGCATGTTCTGATTGCATGTGTGAATTTGGCTGAGGAAATCTCCAGGCTTCATAACCAGCACTGACTGACACTTAAAATTCTGATGAAGCATTATTTCTTATTCACAGAGATTAAAAATATTTAAAGTAGTATTTCCATTTATTAAAGCTGTTATTAGTGCTGCTTTAAGGGAAAAGAAAGGGAAGTTTATGACGTGATGGAATATCAGATCAATTTGAAGATCATTCTCCATGAAAGATCAATATACAACATGCAAAAGACCTTGCTTTTTATTTCCATGGTATCTCTCATGTCTCCCTGCAGGGAAATGTGCTCAAGCACAAAGAGGAACAAATTCCTGCTTTGTACGTATTTATATATAGTGCTTTGAAGGTGGCAGTTAAGTCATTCATATCTTCATTTATTTTCATTAGCATCATCTTCAAACTGTGCCTCTTTTATCATAAACCACTCTGACAATAGAATCACAAAGATGAATTTTTTTGTTCCATTAACATCTGTAAATTCTTCCTCTCCTTAGTTTGATCATAGCTCCAAACTACAGACTTCAGTGTCATTACCATGGTAATTCTATGAATCATAAATTAAAAGCATCGCATTTCATGCTGAAGTCCAAATTTTACATGGGTTCTGCAATACCCCCATGTATCAAATATTTTTCAAATATTTTCAAGGAAGCAAGTTCATAATAAATATTGCATATGTTGTAAGTAATAAGAATTCTTTTCATCCTCCATGATTTCAAGGAACTCAGCATTTTTAAGACATCTTTATTTCACTATCTTTCCCCAAAATTATTTAGATTTAGAAAACTCCATCAGTCACTGAGCATGAGGAATTCAGATCTCTTTGCCAGGACTGGAATAGCAAGTCAGTTTATTTTATTTCATATCAGTACCTAGAAATACAATTGCTGAAGTAATCCTGACCCTACTTGTAATATTTTTTTTTCAAATTTGGAACAGCTATACTACTCAGACTCCCACATACTTCAACATAGCTGAGTCAAGTTTGTGCAAAAATACATTAAAAAGCCAAAACAGGAGATAAACTATTTAAAACCACTTAAAAGCCATTTAATGCAAGAAAAATTAAATATCTAAAGGAACAGCTTGATGAAATACACATACAATATAACTTTAGGCCTGTGTGGGTTTTTTTAAGCTCTTGATAATTTAGCCAGTGACCTGATCATCAAGTTAGGTTCCTTTAGTTTATTCATCATTGAGAGATGTGGTAGTTCAGCAGTCATCAGGAATGATCACATATAGAATGAGAAGAGGAATAAGGAAGAATAGAAAGACAAAAAGCAATACCAATTTTTCTATATAAATATGTTTTGACCACTTATGTGTAGGTAGTTATAGAAAAATACATGAGACATGCATTGAGCTGCCTTTCACTTTAGAACATCCAATGCTGTGCACTATGAAGTCTTCCTTTCACAGACTTTACTGTTACAGCAAAGGATACTTCAAGAGCCTCAAGTAGCATTAAGCCAGTAAGTTTTTTTACAAAATAACTTCTGGATGTTCTTGAAATGTACCAAATATTAGCCCAAAGTTACATACATGTCTTCACAAAAACCTGTTTCCTATTCATCTCACAGGGCCTATCTTTTCATGTTGATCACATTAAAGGATGAGCACTTACATAAAGAGTGAACTAAAGAAGGAATAACAACACTGTACAGTAGAGAAAGAAAAAAAAATCAAAGATACACAAACTACTCTTAAATTAAGAAGAATTACATACTGTACTGACAGAATGTGCCAGATACAGAGTGTATCATTACCAACAAAACAATCAAGGACATTACGTCTCTGTTGTTCTTGTACTGGAATAGTGTTTTCATAATGCTTTCATTTTATTCAAACAGAAGATATCCAAACCCAATACCTCCAAACTCCAGAAATACTTTTTTATTTTAAGAATGCATTAATTTAACAAGCTTTCACCATGTAGTCTTAACTAACATTCACGGGACATTCACTACTAACCACCACTTAAGGCCATTGATATTACATGAGTCTATTGTATTTTTTTTCAAAAAATGAATCTGTTGAGTAATTTGCTGACAGTTACAAAATCAGGCTACTCTGCATAATGTGTTCTTAGTCAGTACTTGTGGTACAATCAACATGACATACATGCCTGCAATTTCTCTGCCTTCCTTTGTTGCTGGATTTACTTACACAAGATCCTTAAGGATCCTTATTAACATACTTTAAATGGACACACATCTCTTCAGGTAGATTATTAAAATATAGGGAACAAATTCATGTTCTTAGTCCAGAGCATAGACAAACACAAATAGTACATTTTTGTATGAAAAATTTCAGTAGAATGTCAAAAATCAGTGATAAAAGTATTCCCAAAGGTTGTTTTGTGTGTTTCCTATAGTGTCAAGTCTTTGATCTGAAAAAGATGCACTTTACCTGAGAAGAGATTAATGCATCAAAACACATATTCAACAGGACTCCACTTGCTTCTTAATGGTGAAGCACAATCAGTACTGTTTCCTGTAATAGCACCTGTGATAAAGTCTTTGAGGGACTCTTACTGAAATAAAATAGACATGGAAATAAATAGAATTAATCTGGGTTTTGGTTTAGGGGAGGTTAAATCGTAGTTGGAAAGATTGCCTATGAAACCTCTAATGCAAAGTAGCTTGCTAGATAACTGCCTATTCTTTAGGGTAATGATCCAAACATTTATGGAGGCTTCCTCCCCACAATGTCTCCAAATAACAGACAACTATGAAGAGTATCCTATTATGGATAGCATTTCCCTGCAAGGTTTCAGAGATCAAAATTTCACATAAGATGCCAGAACAGGAGCAGCATTTTCCCCTTTTAAAGCTTGTTATAAGTTGCAAGTATACAAGAGATCATTTCAGGTTAGATTGTTATTTAGCTTTTTTGAATACCCGCAACTACCACTGTCATTAGCTTTTGACTATACCATATTAATCTGCTCCTAAAGAACACTTTTTTTTAGTCTATTTTACTATATCCTTTTATGGAACAAAAATTAGAAAAATTTCTATTAAGCCATTACATTTCCACAAACTGTAGAAATTAGGACATTAATTATAATTCATTTTCCAGCTAACTTCTACAGTTTTATACATAGACATCAGGGTCAGCTAAACTCATAAGTCCTGTTTAATTACTTCCATTTCAATATTTGCACAAAAGTAGTAGGGCATTCCAAGTTTCAAGTATCAGATAGCAAAGAAAAGGAATAAGCAGTAACCTGGGGTACTGTAAACTGTACAAATGATTCACTTATTTACTAAAAGTAATTGTCAGATACTTATGGAGAAATAACTGCTTATAATATTTTTGCCTTTAACCAGCAGTACCTGGAAATCAATTTCTCTGCCTACAAGCTTCAGACACACATTTTTTTTAATGCATCCTCAGACAACTGACTTACCAAAAACTGTCTCCAAAACAGCTCAAACAAAGAAGAGATTAAAAAACCCATGAGACTGCTGAAATACATTCATCCCATATCTTTCCACCAATAATCAAAAAATGTCAGACAAATGGAAAAAGTAAAGCGCAAAATCTGATCTTGAAACTCCACATTGCTTCAAGCAAAGAATGGGTAAAAGTTGTTTTGAATTAAGTGGAAATCCCTATAGCCTAAACTGATAAGGGCAGACCTATGACCAAGGAAGGATGTTTTATGTCACCCTCAGATATGCATTAGATGGTCCTTGCTACGGTCTAACACAGCTACATATCCAAGATATTGCAGTAATTTACCTCCCATGGTAAGAGTTGTGGTGGCAGCACCTCAAAGGTATCTCAGAGCTGAATACAAGTCTCATAAGAAAACTCCATTTTACAGTGCTATTAAAGCACAATTCAGTGGGTTTGAGCATGAGCATAGTACTATTTTTAATCTAGGTCACTTACTGTTTTAATTTAAGCCAATTTCTCCAAACAGCTAAGACTGTTCTTTAAAACTGCATCTCCCATTCGGTGAACATGAAAAACAAAATCACAAGCCTGCAATAAAAACAACCCCTCAGTTAATATTGCATATGAAAGTGACCAGGGTCTGATTCATGTCAAGATAAAATTAGTTTTTACTGAACTTCTGAAGCAGAATGTGAAACAAGGCAGGTCACAAATTGCAGATTAAACCCTGAAACAATTTAGCATCTTGTGTTTTGTTTTCTGAAGTATGCACAGAACATATACTTCAATATTGTCTGCTAAAGCTGGATCAAAATTTGAACATTGCATAGCTAATTTTTTTTTAGTTGTAGCAAAGAAGCCTATTCCATAGACTTATTTAAACTTCCAGGTTTTGGGATGGTTTGGTGGTTTAGTTCTTGTTGTTGTGTTTTGGTTTGTTTGTTTGTTTTGGTTTTGGTTTTTGTTTTTTTTTTTAATCCTGAAAGGCAATGTCTTAAATCCCTGAAATGGAAGAATAAACTCAAAAAAGCCCCACCCAATTTTGCAGGAAGTTATATTGACAGAAATGAAAGCTTATGCTCAAGTCTACTTGAAAGACCTGCCCTTTCTGGAGTTTTCAGAGGTTTCTAATTTATATATAACAAGATCCAAATACTCAACATGATGAGTTATCATTCATCTGAAACTACGACACATCTTTTTGATGATGATTTTTATTCTAATCACAACAGAGAAAACTTGGGATACAAATGCAAGATTTCATGTTTCCACTGATATTTAACTGGCTGAACTATTTAAAAAAATTATTATAATCACAGCATCATTCAGGTTGGAAAAGACCCTTGGGATCAGTAAGTCCAATCATCAACCCCCTCTACAAAGTTCTCCCCTACACCGTATCCCCCGACACCACATCGAGACAACTCTTAAGCATATTCAGGGACAGTGGCTCAACCAGCTCCCTGGGCAGCCTGTTCCAGTATCTGACCATTCTTCCTATGAAGAATTTTTTCCTAATGTCCAGTCTAAACCTACCCTGTCGCAGCTTGAAGTCATTCCCTCTTGTTCTATCACAATCACCTATGAGAAGAGACCAGCACCAGCCTCTCTACAATGTTATTTCAAATAGTTGTAGAGAGTGATGAGGTCTTCCCTCAGCCTCCTCTTCCTCAAACTAAACAATCCCAGCAGGGACTTCAGGATGTAATTTGTGATCCACTTTTTGGGAAAACAGAAAACATTAAAGAGTTCTGTTGAGTGAACAAGATTCTGCTCTTTTCAAATACATATTTTAATTTCAGAGCAACACAAAATGTAACAAAAGCAGCAAAATTAAGACAAATAATTGTGGTATTAGTATCACAGGAAGGTAGAATACTGGCTTAATGATTTATTTTGGTCAGACTTGAGGCACATTTACCCCATACATATAAAACATAAGTCATCTTTATACTACTGAACACAACTGACAGCTTGCTTTTGTATCTTTTAATAACAATAGCTTTTAAAGTTGCTCCTGAAAATGGGTTAATTTTTTAGAAAGACTTTTCTCCAAGGACAAGGAAAATTACTTTTGGTTAAAAATTAAATACTAAATGGAATAGCCAGTCACTCTGAAATTAATAAGGATTAATTAAAAGTCCAACATCTTTCCAAATAAACAGTAAAGAACCAATAATTTATAGCTAGAACAGTAGCATTCTCATTGGGTTTTATATTTTAGTGGATTTGTACTTGTAAAATATGCTGAGGTCAGAAACGCTTAAGCTGTTAACATAACTTGTTACCTTGTTACTTATAGGACTTTTATTATTCATTATGATGCCTTACAGGTATATGAATTTTATTTAATATGGTTTTGTTACAAATTTAATGCTCATACTATAATTCAAGTAGATAAAGTTAGCTAAACACCTTTTGATAAACCACAAGCAACAAGTAGTATTAGACCTTGAGAATGCTGAAATTCACAGGCTAAACAGGTTGGCAGCCTTATGAAAGCCTATACAAGATTATGGAGTTGTTCAGCTAGGGTTTAAATGTTCACTCTGGTTTTACTGAGTCGAGTTTTGTAGTGTGATACCATGGAAATTCATATTAATAAGCTTCCCTTATATGGCTGTCCACAAAGCTTGTGATAAAATGCAACCATTAGAGACATATGATAAGATCTGAACATGCTGCAGGCAAATTTTAAAATATTCTAGGAGGCTATTTGATGATTATACACCAAGTAGACTGAAAGCAAAAGAAAACAGACTGATATTATATTCACTGAAACAGATTCCTAGTTTAAGGAAAATGTCTTCCAAGGAATAACTAGAAATTAACTGTTTACTGGAATGGCAGTTATTCCCACAGATAGACTCCATTACCATCTGTACATTCCCAGACTGTTACTCTGTTTTCTCATTTAGAGATGACTTTGATGAAAGACGTTTAATTTTTATTGTCTCACTACAGCTCACATATGAGCTACAGGACAACTACAGAATCAGATACCATCTAAATACAAAAGACTGTGATACCTAGTCAGACTAATTCCCTGCAGTGGCTTTCTGAAGACTGTAATGTAAATCATAGCTCAGCAGTAAAATAAAGCCCATGGCCAACTGCTTTCATCCTCTACCAAAGATTTTCTGCTATCAATGCTCTTTATCTGGATTTGCACCTTATAGACACAGGATTGATTAAAGGAGAAAAATGTTCTGAAACACTTTACTTTTAGTTATCATATTTCCCTGCAATTTTTAACTGAATAAAATTATAACATGAATTGCATAAGAGTTAATGTGACAAGCAAACTACCTATGAGGTTAGCAGGAGGGAACAAGCTCTCCTTTTAAATTATCATTTTCACAGTTGACAGCATTAAAAGAAGCATTGTGCTAAGTAAGGTGGTGAATATTTTCACAGAATTCAAGAAACCAAAATATTAAAGTAGAGACTGGAGGTTTGTTTAAATCAGAAAGAATAAAAATAATCTCCCCCTCTACCCCATAACAGTTATATTGCTCATTTGGGAAGATCCAGCCCTGCAGATATATGCTCCGTTAAGCAGAGCAGTAGTTGGTCTGAAAATTACCAATGTGACAGAAGATTAGGCATTATGGGTCTGAATCAGTGTTCATCATTATCTTCTCACCCAGTAATCAGTAACTCCTTTTCTCTGCAGTGCGCTATTCCTACCAGGAAACCTCTGTTGACACGCACAGTATAATTACAAGTATAGAAGTATTTTCCAGTGAAGCCCAGTTCCACTGATCTTACCCATGTTAGTAGCCATGAATGGACTTGGCTCTCAATATTGATATTATTCAAATACAAATTAGAGGATCAAAACCATATAGGCATGCAGAGAAAATCAATCTCTTAAGCAGCTACTTAACCCCCTTCTAATTGCAATTGTCTAAAAATAACCTATAAACCATAACTCTTTCAAACCTGTATGGCTTTTTCAACTGGACCAGAGGAATTACCTTAAATCTCCCACCCCTAATCCCCAAGGTAGATGTACAGGTTTTTTTACTTGTCACAAAGATTTTTAAATAAGCATTATGTCAATGTCAATGACATTGATGTAAAAAACTGTACACATCTCTTTAGCACATAGGAGCACTTTGTCACATTAGTATTTTGCATGATCAATATTAACAGGGAAAAATGCAAAAGACCCTGAGTCAAGCTGTTCATAGTAGCTACAAAAGCAGTGGTGACAAGTTTGAAGGGGTTTTTCCCCACACATTGACTTTGGATCTCATACTTTGAGATATATTTGTTAGTCAATAGTCAGACTCCTGTAATCACAATTTATTTCAAGCCCAGTGGCCTTAGCAAATTCTGAAGTTAAGAACTAATTTTATTAGATTTAAAGCAAACACAATGACACTTAATCATTCTCAAGGACCACACTAGAATTTACAAATGTCAAAGTTTGATAAATTACCTTAACAAATGTAACATTACATATGCTGCCTCTAGGTGCCACAAAAAGATTGTCTTAAGAAAGATTTTGAAGGTAAACATTGAGAAGGATTTCTGACTGCTCAACAAAGTACTTTGCACAGAAAAAAAAAAAAGCAACCCGAAGTGGTGATGTAAGGTAGAGAAACTTGTTTTCAAGATGGTGTCATAGGGAAACAGCCAAGTGAAGTAGAATTGTGGTACAGAGAGGTTGAAGTACATAAAACAATAAAGTAAGTTTAAGAGCACAAACTTTAAATTGCTGTCTTTTTAGCAATAATGCAACATATAATCCAATTACAAGAATGTTTTTGACATTTGATGGAACACCCAATTAATTTCAAAAATTAATGAAGGAAAATATGTATAAGTATAAATATGTACTGGGTACAGTATGTATTTAATCACATAAAGAGGTGAGTCTAACAGAGACTTTGTTAAACTCGTTGCAAACAGATTTGACACGTTTTAAACATTCTTTCGGCTGTTCCTCACAAGATACAACAGGTAAATTTAGAGTTTTGTGAAGTTTCAAGAAACATTTCTTTGTTAAAAATCCAAACCCTTTGTGGATATTCAGATTTGTTAAATACTGGAAGTATGCAGCTGGTAATTAATATCAAAGCAATTAGACTCCAGACTTCAACCAATGAATCTTCATTTCCCACATGAAGAGAAAACATTGGAGAGACTTCTCAAATACAAGATTTAACTCTGTTTACCAAGATACTGTAATGCTTACTTCAAGTGCAAGACCTTTTTGAGCCTGGAAAAGGCTCATTTTTCTAATGTGGGAAAATGACAAGTAACATGTGATGCCACACTGAGAAGTCACAATCATTGATTGATTGCAATTCTGCTAGTAAATTTCAAAGTATAATATATTCAGTATCAATAAAGTAACACTCCATTAGGCATATTTTTTTACAGGCTCTTTACAGCTTTTTTACTCAACAGAATGTTATAAAGAAGTATTTTAATCTATTAATTTTGTCTTTATTAGCCACTTCTCACTTTTCAAAAGAGTCACCTTATTACCTGCCTCAGTGGGCTCTAGTCATTGCTATGAGAAATGAGCTTTAGACTTCATATATGAGCCACTAAAATGAAGTCCTGAAATAAAGACTGTTAAACAAAGCATCTAGTTTCTTGATCCAGATGCTTACAAAAAAATTCTGTATTTCAAAACCATACACATACATCAGAAGAAGCAGTCACTGGATATATACAGTCTTGTAAAAGTTCTGTCACTATAAGTCAAGTTCTCCAGAATAACAATTCTTTCTTAATTGAAAGTTTACTGCGATTCTAAGCCTTTAGTTTAGAGAGGCTCAGGCAAGGTTCCACTATTCCTATACAGGAAATGAGTACAAACTTTTCACCTAATAAACATTTAACTAAAGTAGTTTTACAATTTGCCTATTTCTTCAAAGGTAGTCTTCCACAATGCTAAAAAGAGTAAGACACTGAATCAGGATTTAAGACACATAATCAGGGGAGTGAAGTAAAAAAGCTCCCTACACTTCATCCCTACTCTACTTTAGATCAAATATTTGCAAACAGTTTACCACACATTAGGATCTTTCACAGTATTTCACAGAGTAGCTATACCTCCACTATAGAAGCATCAAGATGCACTTTAATAAAATAAAATCTACATCCTCACTAATTTTCTACATGTTCTTCATCTATCTGCAACCTTATCCAAACACTACAATTCATTCCATTAATAGTTAAATATGTACTTAAAGCATTACATAAACAGGATTTATAGGACCAGACACCATCTTTACAAAATCTTTATGGATTAAAAATCACACTAGGGACTAGCAGTATTTGGGACGTTGCGTACAAGACCATATAGTGAAGTAACCAAATAAAAGAATTTACATCTAGGAGAAAAAGAGTATCTCAATTTATGGTGAGAAATAAAAAAAACCACCCAAGGTTTAGTCATAAAAAGAAAGGACATTGCTGTTAGGCTGCCCTTACCGTAATTTTAAAACAGCAACCATAGTAGCACAAGTGTAATGCACATTACAAGCACTACAAGCAGCAATGTATGTGTTCTGTTAAGAGATAAGTTCAATAACAGATGAACATTGAACAGAAGTAATTCTTTTGAAACCTTGCTCTATTTCACAATAAATGGCATCAAGTAATTATTAACAGCATATAATTCATTGTGATCATCCAGAAATTGCTTCTAAAAGGGAATTAACTCTGTGAGACTGCAGATTTACAAGGGGTCTATAACAAATAGAGTCTTAATATAGGTGGACAAAGCGATAGCCCAAAATTCTTTTAAAATCCTCTTAAAGGCAATAACCTCAGTCTTGTCAGAACTGTAAAGTTTCAATCAACTTCAAGTGATTTAATGGAAAAAATACATTTCTGTTAAAACATACTGATTAAAACTTCCCCCAACTGCAAACTAATATGCAATAATCCCATGGATATAGCTGATCTGCAGACCTATTATATGTTTAGCTGTTGAAAAATAATAATTTTGCGTATTTTCCTATTGTTTTTTAAGACAATTAGAAACTTTATTATCAAATTCAAACAATTCTTCATTCATAAAACAGAATTTCCTGTCAGGAAAAAATCCTTAATACTTGTGTTTTACAATTTTTTTTTGTGATCATTGAATTATTCTGGCATTTGTCTACACCGACATCTTCCTGCTGTTTAAACTTACTTACTGCTGTAATCCCTGCTGCAATGCTAGTATAGGGAGTGACTGCAGTCTGAGATCTAACACAGTGCCAAAAATTTAAGTTGCTTCTAAAATGCTTGACAAATCAGGGCTTGTGACATTTTAACTTTGATGACAGGAATTTGTGATCATGTAACCTAAGCAATATATATTATATTTCATCAGGATAAATTATTTCAAATAATTGTCATAATCATCCCCAGAGGAGAATCCAAAGATGGAGCACCAGCTTAAGTTGATGTTATACAAAGACCTAAACAGGGAAAAACTGAGAGAATATCAACGGCATAATTAGAAGATAAAATAATTTCATTTATCTTCTAATTAAGGCAGAATGGACTCACATATGAGTAATAAGGGTTTAAGCAGCAGTAAAGCACATCTAAATAAGTGCTAAAAATGGCAAATAGCTTAGCTGTTTATATCCATGCTACCTCTACAAGCTACATTTGATACTTTTCCTTTGCAAAATATGCAGGATTTAAGATTGAATGAATGTATCTCATTTGTGCTAATGTTTTCCTTGCCATAACATTCTTACAGGAGCCTAAATGTTTTGATGTGTTTTGTTACACAAGGCACAAGTAAACTCACATAAGTCCTTCTTTATGGAAGAAAAGTAACACACTGTCATCTGTGAAATACCATGAACAGCAGCCTACTTTGGCATCCAATCGCAGTGATACCTCATATTGATTTTAGTCCCCAGTAAATCTAGGCTATGTTTCACTTTAAGTTCCATCTTGTATGGCTTTTACTTCATGACAGAATGTTATTATATGTAATCCTCAAACTGCCTTTCTCTGTAGCCCTCAGTCTGAAAACCCTTTATATATGAACTGCCTTACTGAAGTGATGGCTCACTTGTAAAATGTAAAAGAGGACAAAGTCATCGAAGCAAAGGTTAAAAACAAAGTACAAAAGAGTTTATTAGAAATTTTCAAAACAGCGCTGTATCGTCCATGCACCAATCCTTCTTCCCTAGACGATACCAATCCTTCTCCTTCTAACAGCTCAG
>VZRU01018129.1:6486-22951 GCA_013398155.1 Pedionomus torquatus | reverse complement strand
GCGGTCCCCCACCCCGGCAGTGTGTGTGTTTAGGAGGTGCCGTTTCCCACAGCTCTGATCTAATGCAGCTGTAATTCAATCTCCGTGTGACCGACGCTCCACCGGCGTTCTCCCACCCGCCGGCAGGCTCCTCTCTCCCAGGCTGTGTGTGTTACACATTTACACTGTCAATCTGACGGGCTCCCCTCGAACAACCCCTTCTGTAGAGATTTACAATGTCAATCAGTCGGGCTTCGGGGACTGTCTGCAGCAATAACTCCCGCCACCCCCGCCTCTCCATTCCTGCTTGCGCCCCCAGTATAGTCACCCTATACCTGCCACTCAGCCCCGGCAAAAGGGCTTTTGTTCAATGGCATTTGTGTGCGGCCACAAAGAGTAAAGGCAGCTGAAGCAGATAAGGCTGAGAACCTGAAACAGATGTAAAAGAGATCAGATGGAGTTTTCTGTGGATCCTCAACTCCTGTAGAGATTTATGACTCCTTCAAACCCCATTTAAAATAGGTTAAAATGAGCTCGTTTTATACAGATAAATTGAGACTGTCACTGGTATAGAAATTTACCTAGAGGAGTGTATCAGCTCCCCAGCTTTGCTCTGTTCCTTATCAGGAAGCCAGCCCCTTTGGCTACTGCATTGTGCATCGTTTGAACGCTTTTCTATGACCTCATTATAACTCACATCCTCTGAAAGATCATGGAGCTGCCAGTTGACCTTTAGCCTCTGAAGAGTCCTAATTTTGGGTTGGCAACTTACAGCACAACAAGCAAAGCAAGGCAGGCAGACAATAGCGGTGGCTGAGGACAGAGAGCACAGCACAATAAGCTGTCCTTGGAAGTGCTGGGCTGCAATTGTCATCCCAGACACAATCATGGGAGACTCGGTTGGGATCGTTTTCTTTTGGCAGACGGCTTTGAACTCTGCTTTTCCCTTCCTGCTTCTCTGTCAATTGTAAGTTTCTGCTTTTTCCCAATGACAGATGAATCTGCCATGGGTGAGAAAAAACAACGGAACAAATTCTGCGCAGTTAGTGCTGCTGAGCCCAGGCTGACTTGCACCAGCTTACTCCAGATTTACACCAGAGGGCTGAGCTGAAAGGAGAATGTAGCTTAATAGCTCAGCCAGTGGTTTATATGAAAGCCACAATCCAGTTTTCCATGCAGAAGGTTTGGCAAAGTGCTATGATAGTCACTATGGATAACAGCAAAACTTTTGCTCACTTACTGATGGAGAACTGCCTTCCTCCTCTTCCCACTGGCACTGGCAACACTAGTTTCTAGAAGGTCCTGGTGGTCATTTCTTGAGGTCTACACCAAAACTGGAGCCCACAGTAAGACCCATTCTGTACATCGCATCCTCTGGCTGGGATACAGGCTGAGCTGGGGCAGCACAGTGCTGGTCCCTGGGCTGCATTTTGAGAATCACCAGGTAGGATCTCTTCACCTAGAGCTCTTCAGCTCCTACACTGCCTAATGGAAGCAGTGGCAGCTCTGCAACCTTCTTACAACTCCAATACTATTGCCCTTACCGATGAAGTGATGATTTTTTTAAACAAGGTATCAGAGTTTTACTGGTATCAGGAAGGGGGCTTTTAAAAAAGTGCTTTTCCCACTATTCTCCTAAAATGGAGCTCAAAACAAAGCAGACCCTAGAAACACTATCATAAGAAGAACCATGTCAATTATTTTCCTTTCATGGGTATTGCTGACTCATCACAGTCTTCTAGCACACTGAGTTTTCGAAGCCAGATGTATGAGGTGAAACATATTTTGTTTCTGTCAAACAGGGCTTTTTCTGAATGCCTGGGTTTTCTCTGGTTGGGGATGGAGGTAAAAGAGGAAATCCCTCTAACAGTGAAACAAACAGGCTGCAACTTGTGGCTGTGCATTGGCTCTCCCACACATGCATCTGTGTCCCCAAACCTCTGACAACAGCACCAGAGCCAAAAAAAAGCTTTGCTGTACTTAAGGAAAATAAGAAATGTGACCATCCAGCCTGGGAGTGAGAGAGAGAAAACTTCTAACTACAGGTCATGTCTCAAATCAGTATTAACAGGGCACATGCTACTGGAAAGGGCTCCAGAAAAGAAGAAAGAACATACAGATAAAAAAAACAAACAGTGTCATAAAATAGAAATGGAGGCCTCTAAATTTTCCCACTTTTGGAGTGTGTATTTTCTGCTAACTTCTGCCTAGCACCTGGCTCAGAGCCATGCAAATGACTGCAGATGCCAGTATTTCCCCCCACATTTTGCAAACACATGAGAGAATTCAACATGCACCAAGGGGGCAGAAAACAAGTATTTGCCACAGCTGTTTGTGTCCCCAGAGGTGGGGAGAGGAGGCTCTGCCAGCAGGTAGCTGCTCCCTGCAGAGGCAGCATACCCACCACACAGCCCCATGTCCTGCGGCCACTGCAGGAATGGATCTCATCCCAAGTCCTGGCCTCTCCTATCCCTGGGGAGGGTTGAAGATCCTCTGGCTTTGTGCAGACAACATCCCAAGTCCAAGGAAAGCCCGAAGGCACAAGGAGATCTTGCTTCTTGAATGGGAGGCCAGGTAGAGGTTAGCCTAATTCCCTACATCTCTGCCTCAACCTGCAAATTAACACCATCACCCTAAATCCACAAGCTGTTGAGAGAGAGAGTTGTTTTTATTTAAAGGTAACACAAAAAGCCTATAAAACAGTTTAAAAGCCCCATATAATATTTTATTTTATTTTATTTTATTTTATTTTAGTCTCATGGTATTAATTAAAAAAAAATTACTCGGCTTGAGAATTTGATTCCTCCTGCCTAATATAGGGAGGGAAAGGAATCTCTCTTGAAAAAGGTCTCCAGAGTCCTTAATCCCCATTTGGGGGCCCGGCTCTTTGAAGGGCCATAGAGGAACAAAGTGGTTTGAAGATTAGCGAATGGCTTTTATTTCTTCCCTAATGATGAGAAAAGTGCAACGAATGCCTAGGGCAGATGACAAATTGAATCAGAAAATGTTGCATGAGTGCCCTTTGCTAAGCTAGAGGATCAGTGTCAATAATATAAAAAAATGCCTCTGTTTGCTCATAAGAAATAATGTTTGAGTCATTAAACAGTAGAGACGGTATTGGCCATATTTAACTACCTTGTACCTGCAGCCCCTTTGCAAACAACTCCTTTGAAGTGACTTCAAAGGGTCTGTGCACATAAGGAAAAGCTGCAGTATCAGTCACTTCATTGCCTACTCATCGGGCTGTGGAGCTGAGCACAAGAGAGTGGAAATGCCTCTGCCCAAAAACCTCATTCAGGGTTGGGAGTGAAAAGAAAGCCATCCAAAAGCCCCCAAGAAATTTTTATTCCCANTACAGCCCCACTTCAGAGTGCAGTCAGAAATTAACCTGCTGAATTATACGGTAGGATTTATGGAAACACCTTTTCCCCTCTGTGCAGACATCGTATGAATCATAGAATTCAGACTGTTCATCCTATCCAGACAGGTAAAGATGGCATCAGGATGCTACAACTTCTTGGTTTTTAACTTGAAGGAATGATACAAGTTCCTTGGTAGATGGTCAAAACCATCTCCTAAATTTCTCCCTTCAGCATCCATCCCTACATTTCTTGACCACAATATTTTCCTAATCTCTACACTTCCTTGGCTTAGTCAAAATATTTGCTTTCAGTTTCACAAAACCATAGAACTGCGCAGGTTGAAAGGGACCTTTCAGATCATCTAGCCCAGCTGTCAACCTAACTCTGACAAAAACCGTCACTAAGCCATATCTCTAACAAAAACCTATAGCTCCCACATTTGTTTAGTTTGATACAAGAGAGGCAAACATAAGCTCTCCAACTCTTTATACTCAGTAATTTTCCTGTCTTCTCCATTTGTCACTAGCACAGTATAGGTATTTTAATGAAGACAATAATTCTAGCTCAGCATTTATTTTACGCATGCAGGTAAAGTACAGTAAAGCATGTTGCTAGTCTTCGTTCTCTGTTACAATGTATTGTCTTTGTATGCCAACTACCAATTGGGGAGCACTTGCCCTATCATTAGTTTTTTAATTTCTTTCTAAGTATCTAAGGTGTTAACCAGGTTGCTTTTCTGTAGTAGCAGATAATTCATTTGTCTCCATGGAGATACACTGTTGACACTTTTATTCATACAGTTTTATTATTAAAAAATACTAATTATCTCAGAAAACCTGAGGTTCTTGTCTGACTTCTCATCTTACCCAAGATTTTTATGAAATCTTCTGAACATAAAAACCTAAAAATGGGGTTTGAATTTTTCAAAAAAAGAAAGAATGCTTACAAATCTCTGGTGAGGGTTACTTACTAATAATATCTTGCAGAATAAAATCATGTAGTATGTATTTATGTTGTGTCATTCCTCAGAAAGTGCTTTTGAACATTTTAAATGGCCATAATAAGTAGGAGAACATCATATGTCACTGAAACAAAAACACTGCACTTTTTAATATCTTATCTTCATAGGTTTCCTTTTTGATGAACTGAGAGGTAAAAATGAGCACATAAAATTAATCTCACTAGTTTCAAAATAAGGTGATCGGACCTCCATTTCTACCCAAGGAACTTGTATCATTCCTTCAAGTTAAAAACCAAGAAGTTGTAGCATCCTGATGCCATCTTTACCTGTCTGGATAGGATGAACAGTCTGAATTCTATGATTCATACGATGTCTGCACAGAGGGGAAAAGGTGTTTCCATAAATCCTACCGTATAATTCAGCAGGTTAATTTCTGACTGCACTCTGAAGTGGGGCTGTATCTTGGCTTTACAAAAGGAAAAAAAAATTAGTCTGTTTTGCAGATTTGGTTGTTTTCTACTAAGTCAGCTCCTGCCCTGCATACCTCATGCCCCCAGAGCTTTCTGACTCCTGGTGCTTGCTATCTTTGACTTAAGCCTGGCTTGGCACTCTCTAAAACCAGGGAGTGTCTCCATTGAATGCACAAAGAGAGAGAGGATCCATAAAGACAACGATAAAGTGGAGATGAGGATGATAGGTTCACATTGCTAGGTAAAGATGCAAGAGATTAGGATGAACAGTAAGCCTTCCAACTATGAACAGGCTGGGAAAAGAGGACTCTGTACAAATAAACACAAGTGACATTAAAAGGTATTTGCCCATCTCTGAATGCCTGATTCCACATGATGGTGCTGCTATAAAGCATTCTCAAAAGGAGTCCACCGTCATGTGGAATCAGGCATTCAGAGATGGGCATACAGGTGCCCTGCAGACCCCTGCTGCTCATACTGTCAAATGGGCAAGGCCATATGCCAGCATTCCTGTAGGGGAGACAAAGGTTTGGATCTCAGATACAGGAGGCTGTGTGAGCTCTTAAGGAATAAATACCAGAAACACTCGGCTAAAGAAAGATAGGACAGGACATAGGAACCTTTTGGGCAGTCACCTTTTGATTTCCCTAAAATGAAAGGCAACTAGTGGAATAGGAAAAAGATATAAGCTAAATTTACTCTATATTTTACAAATATTTTGAAATGCTTTTGATACTGAGTAGATGAACACATTAACAGAAGAGAAGCCAGGATATGAAGCTTTAATCTGTCAGCTACCGGTGTTTCATGGACAAATTTGCAGCCCTTCCAGTCATGATATTTTACGCATTTACATAAGGAAACACAAAGCAGAAAATCCTGACAATTTTAATCTTCCTATAGCCTGAATTGCTGTAGAGAGAAAAAGAGAGAAACTTTTTCATTCTTTCCTTTTGGGAGAAAATCAGATTCCAGGTGGTCATAAAGCCTTGAATTGAGAGTGATAACAAATCCCGTTTACCAAACAGCTTACAATGGGGTGGGGGTGGGAAAAGTGGGTTTCAGAGTGGATAAATGGCCATCTTATATCCAGAAATGTTTTATTTTTGCATGAGTCATAGTGGTCTTGAGTAAGTCCTTCAAAATGCCTCACATTTTGGCTGTGGGTATCGAAAGCCTCTGTGAAAAATCAGGTTTCTTAAAGTCACTCAGGGGATGTATGTGTCAGAGCTGCTTCCACTGCCACAGACCCCATCCCAGGTCACTAGCTGTGGTGGCACTGGGGACCTCACAGCCAGCACCACCATGGGAGCTTCAACACATACATATAAGCTGGCTTGGAGCACATCAGAGTGATAAAGTTTTCAGATGTGAGCAGGGACATGCCAGCCCATCTGTGGAGGTGAAGACTAACAAGCGCTAGCAATCAGTTTTTGAGGGGTTGAGTGTGCGTTTTTTCTTCATGTTGTGTTTTTGTCTAAGAAAACATCCCTAGGGATGGTGAGGGTGGCTCCTGTCAGGGAAGTCTTTTGTGCCAGCATTTAAACAGGATCTGTTCAGGACGTTCACATTTAATTCATACTGTTCCACATTTTCAGAGCCTCTTTCAGTACTTTTACCTAAGCCTGAAAGCTCTCAATTGTTCCTTCAGTGTTTCAAGATTGGAATCAGCTCAGTCCTCTGGGTGGAGATATCCTCTGGGCCATGGTATTGTTGGCCTGTCCCCTTGCGAGCAGCCGTGTTTGCTAGGACACTCAGCTCAGCAGGCCTCTCCAGAGCTGTGCAAGTGCAGCTAGAGTCATCATGGGGGTATATGGCCAATTTCAGTCCGAGTTTGGACTGAAGGAAATAATGTGAAGGAAATTCATGGGTTTAGACTGGCATGAAGGAAAGCAGAAGTGATGGGAGGCTTTGTAGCCCTGTTGATTGACTTTCCACCAGCCAAAAAACATTTGCCCATCCATCTGCCTGGGAGTAGTGGGGGAAAACTGTAGGAAAAGCCTCCAGGAGTATGGATATCTGCCACAGCTCATTACAGTACTTCTGGATCACTTCACATGCTTCCCTTATATCATGAGGAGACACGGAGAAGCACCCCCAGAAAACCTGCTCTTGGGACTTCCTTTCTTCAACTGAAGTTGCTCTGAATTATTTTAGGGAGAGGGGGACGGATTTTCAAGCAGAGATTTTGGAGACAGCACTTCCGATAATGAAATTAATTCCCTTACCCGGAGGAAGGGCTTTGCACCTCATTAAAATCATTAAAGCTTCTGACAGCTTGCTTTAAGGCAAACTTAATGTTGAAGCAAGGGTATTCCTGAGGATTTTATTGAACTACTTATAAAAATAAAAGATACAGTTGGTATAATAACCCTGCATTGCCTATTTGATACTAAAATCAGCTTTGTCCCACCTTCCAGTGCACTTTTGAGTTTTTCTAATGAGAGACTTCACCACGGAAATGATCAGGAGAAGCTGTCCTGTCACTTGGACACCCTTCTTTCATTGCAGCCACCAGCTATAGCTGGAATTGTTCCTGACATACTGGTGCCATGCCTACCACATATTCAGATGCATTAATAAGCCCCTGTCCAAATGTGAATGTTAGTTGTCACACGGGAAAGGTGAATCCATTATAAGGTGAGTCACAAAACAGTCAAGACCAAGCAGAAAAAGCTACAGAGGTTTTCTTAGTGAGCAATGGCCACAGGATGCAGCCAGCAGGAGACAGTCTTCAGTGATTATAATGAAAAATCATAGCCAAGACATCAGTCAGATCTAAATTTGTCTCTATCTCACTGCATTGCTCTGTGGCAATGACATCACGGGATTTAACTACGTCCATTATCACCCTGCCATAGGCACTGGTGAGGAGCCTCAGATACTCTGCAGGGCCCAGTGCAGCCCAGAGACAAGCCTCTGAGGGAGCATTTTTGCTCCATTCAATCAAACTAATTTGCTGCCACGCCAACATGCGGGTGACACTTAAAATCCCTTTGACCTGCATGCACTAAGAGGACAGTTCCTGAGTTTATAAAGACATGGCACAGCCCAATCCTGTTGGTATTTAATTGCCAGCACCCTCTGTACCTGGTACCAAAGTAACCAGGTAACCCACAAAGAATCACTGGGGCTGCTCATCCCATGGGGCACCCCACCAGGGAATGTCTAATCTGAGGAAGCAAATTGCAGTTCAGTGACATAAAATCCAGAAAAATTCATCAGCTCACAGAAGTCCCATTACAGATATAGCTCAGTTACAATGAGACTATAAAAATAATCTAAAGATCCTTAGTTTTATTGGGAATAAATGTTACACAGCAAAAAATGACAAGTGCTCACCTGTCACCTTCTGACTTTTCTAACTAAACTCCTCCAAGTAAAAACAAGGAGGCAGAAAGAAAGAATTTAAACCTCATAATGGAAAAACATTCAAAAGGAGCAAGAATAGAACCCACAGCTTTAGCTTGGCATGCCTGTCAGTCTTCTATATACAGATTTCACTTCAGCACATGCTTAAACTTTTACATTTTAATTTTGAGAATATAAACATCTTGGTTTAAGTACAGAAAGAGCTAGTTGTTCCCAGCCATAAATGTTTTGGTGATTCCTTTCTCCCAGTGAAGGACAGTGTTTTTCAGAGCAAGTACATCACTGAATTTACTGCCCAGACATCAAAATGCCTCTGTGTAGGTGGTGCACTCCTGCACTGCTACTGTTTTCTTTGGGACCAAAGTGAACTGCTATAGAAATGGAGCAGGGAAGGAAACTTCAAATTGATCAAAAGGGCAAAATGTTTTGTGACCTTTGAAATGGCACTGCAGCAAATCAACTGTCTCAGGAGTGAGCACCAAACACAGCAGCATTAGTAACCTTTGTACCAAAGGTTTGCTTGCTGGTTTAAAGGTGTTTAAAAGCTCATTCATATGTGTGCACACCCTGCTCTGCAAAATATATTCTAAGCCTTTTGTCTTAACACTTCTTATTTTCTGACTAAGATAATTGAATGACTTGGTGAACATGGCTGGCATTAAAATATGGGGGAGGGAAAAGCAGAGGTAGCAAGCTCTAAATCCTCTGCCAAATCCCCTTTTCATAATTTATAGTCTGTCACTAGTTTATCACCGAGGTCTGTCCCTCTTTTTTTCATTCTCCAGGCTCCTTTCCCAGTGGACAGTCCATGCCAGCTGTCTCGGCAGCAGGAACGTCCTTTTTTTCCCAAGCCTCAACCTGTGGGAAAATCTTCATTGGCCAGTAATTGATTCCACCCTGCCAGCTCCATTACTTTAGTCTACAGTCAAACTGCCAGCAAGCTGGAGACAGGCAGCCTCAGCCCTCCCTTGCTCTCGCTATTGAAGTCTGCTCCTAGCTGGGCCATTAGCTACTGGGGCTCTGAGTTGATGTGTCAGACTGCCCTGCAATTAGTACTAATTTGAAAATTGGCCTTTGCTAGCAAAGCCAAGCACCTGACAGCTAATTGTTGATGTCAGATTGATGTGCATTTAATATGGAAAGGTTATTTATAAAAGGGTACTCTTTTTTTGTGTTGGTCTTGGTTTGTCTCTGGATTGCCACAGGCTCTTACAGCCCACAAACCAATAAAGATCTTATACTTCATTTAACTTAAGAAGCCTTCTAAATACCCTTTTCAAATTCATGATGTAGTGAAGTGCAGTACTTATCTATTTATATTGTTTATAAAGAAACTGCTGCTGACCAAGCAGTTATTGTTTTTAGTCTCTTTTTCTGGAATCAAAATATTGAGGGCTGAAAAGAGGTTGATAAGAGAATAGCAACTGCTGTCCAGCCCTGGGATTAAAAATGAATTAAGTTTTGACTCATCCCCAGAGTCTTATCAGCCTTTCTTTACATCAGGCTACTTCAGTGTTTACAGGATCACTTATGCTTTTCCTAGCTGTGTGCATCATAGGAAACACACAAGAAAAAATATCGGTCCTGTTGATTTTAACAAAGGTTTTGCCACTTGTTACAACAGACCGGGGACTTTCCTGGTGGCTTTGTGGAGACCTGTGGCCCTGTGGCAGAAGGTGAAGCCTCATGCACATGGAAATCCCCTCAACGCTATGCTGAGGTTAGCTGATATCTACCATAAAATGGGGTCTCTTGCTGATGAAGGTCATAGCTAAATGTTTTCCATGAGTACTAGACTGAAAAGGGCACTATGAGCCTTACCATTGGGAGCATCTGCCTGGTGCTGCACAGGTCACCATCTAGCATCCCCGTAAATAGCTTAAAAAAGCAAACCCACCAGGTATTTAAACAGAATCATGTTTGTTTGGATTGGTCACGTGCATTTCAAGTCATGCTAAAGTCCTGGTAAAAAAACAGTAAAGTTTTGCTATTGCTCAGATGAAATTAATATATCCTACAGAGCCTAGGAGGTCAGCAAAGATACTAGTGGCACAAAGCTCCTGCACACAAGCTACAGTAAGAAAAAAAGACGATGCTTTTAAATGAAGCAAGAGAGGACAGTCTCTACCATTGAAAACATGTATGAAAAGTGGTAAATCAGGACACAAACACAACAACTGTTTGATACAAATCATAATCTGACAGGGAAACAAAAAGTACCAGTGTGAGTTGTGTAAAGCAATTGCTTATATTAATTCCACAGGTGGAGGAAAAAAATTTCCATGTATATTGAATGATATTTTTGAATGAAGGTAGTAATATATTTCACAGCATCTCTGTCCTCTAAATACTGTGTTTTAAAATATAAAACTATGTGTTCTTCCACTAACTTAACACTGCAAAAAATTTAAGCAGAAACTATCCATCTGTGTAGGATAAAGAGAAGGACTTTCCAAAAAACAAAATTTGGAGGTGAATAAAATACACAGTAGAGTTTACATGGAGCAATGAATGGAGTGACATGAGTAGACGAAGCAGAGGTACTTGACTTCCTGGGGCTGTGTGTTGAGGTGGGCAGGAGCTGCTCTCAGCACCCAGTATCCATCAGAGTTGATAGCAAGATCCTGCAGGTCCCAGTGGTCCCCAGACAGATGGCCAATAGATAAAACTTCCATCACCATAAAGGCCACTACTTTGCCAGGCCTGCTGTGCTCTGCTGAGACCAGAAATCCCATCTTTTTCTCTGACAGGTCTTGGGCACACTGATCCTCTCAGGCAGAAACTCCTGGCCACTGCAGATTTAGGGACAGAAGCTCCTTCCCAGGCAATGGGCCACTGGAAAAGACTCAGCACATCCTGCTCGTCTGCCATGGTGTGTCCTCCAGACAGGTGATCCCTGACCCTGGATTCAAAACTCCCCACCTGGCATCCCTGCAAGCGGCACTTAAACTAAGCAAATGCTTAGTTTAAATATGTGCTTAAACCCCTCTGGTTTCATCCTCAGATGGGATTTAAAGATGTATTGGAAAGTTTTGGCAGCATTGGTTTCAACTTGGCCAGCAAGGAGCTGTTGAGAGCTACATGATCACATCCACACTGGAGTTTTGAAATGTGTTAATTAAGACATTCTGTTACCAGCCCTTCCTACACAAGACAAAACCCACTGGGTGATAAATGCATCTGAAATGATTCATATGTTTTAATGCTTTCCTGAATATGGATCAATTTTAACACTTTTTATAACATTTGTATCCTAGCCAAGACAAAGCCAATGATTCACGTACACATTTAATGCTCTCCACTGAACAGGTCCTAGAAGAGGAGAGAGTTCAAGAGGTCATCTCACTCACTCACCTCCTCAGGGCAGGAAAGCAGCCAGCTAGATGTTTAGCTGTTCCTAAAGATTTCCATTTCAGTAATGAAAGCTGTGCAGATTCCCTCAAGCAATTTATCCTACTTCTTCAGTTTCCTTACTGATGGAAATTATTTTGTGAAGTCTAGTGTAATGCTCCCTTACTGCAATTTAAACCATCATTTTTTTTCTTGTCTTCCATGGACACAGAGAATGCTGCGCCCCTCAGTATGTAGTTGAAGCCCTTCATATTTTCATGAGTCTAAACAATGCTGATTTTTCCAATGTTTCCTCAGAAACATATGCCAGGTCCCTAAGCACTGTTTTCCTCTGCATGTGCAACAGCCTCCTTTTTGCAGTACTGAAGCTAAAACTGCAACTTGGTGTTCCAGCAGAGGCACTGGGAGCAGAGTGAAAGGATGAGTCTGTAGCTCCTACCAAGCTGTTCTCCCATTACATCTCCCAGTAGGACACTTGCCTTCCCTGCCACAATGTGAAAATACTGAATTATTACCCTCTGTAATACCACGTTTGCAAAACTGTTGTCTTTCTTATATCTGCTCTTCATTGCTTCACAAATTAGGAGACCCCAGTTGCTTCCCCCTACACCTATGTAGCACTGAGGTCTGGGGCAGAATTCCTTCAAACCTTTTATTCCCAAGCGGCAGACTCTTCTCACCAGACCTTCCTCACACATCATCTCAAATCCTGGGAACCTCCCTCTCCCCTGCAGCAACACAATTCTCACCCAAGCCAAGATCCTCTGCAGAAATCCCGCTGGCACCCTCCAGACCCCATTTTGCTCTCCCTCCTGGCAGAGCAGGATGGAGCTGAACATGTGATGTGACTGACCCACTTAGATGTCTTGCATGTGTAACAAGCATGCCTGACTCAATGGAGGGAAGGTCCATTTTTGTGAGTGCACAGATCCCTGCATTGATACCAGGGCTGAAGATGTCTTGGAGAACATCTGCCTTCTGCAGAGCTGAGGACAACCAGAAGACTTGAGAATGGAGGTGCACATGCAAGGGACAGATGCTGGAGCCTGACTCCATTCACATCACCTTTGAAGACAAGGAGGCTTAGAGCCCTGCTCCCTGCTTTCCCATTGCTCAGTTGGCAAACACAGGCACCTCTGGGGTGACTGTAGGTGAGTTTCTTTCTAATTGCTCCATAACAATCTGCAAAAGATGGCTCCAGTGACAGACTGTCCTAGTATAATTCTTGTCTGTAATTTACATAATGTAATCATTATTTAGACACCCATGAGCATACATCTTGGTATGATGTACATCAGCTGCTCATTCAGCAAGAGTTTAATCAAAAAAAGTGGAAATTTTAATTACATAGTTTCTTCTTACTTAAATATTAATATCAGTAGGTAACTCATATCCCTGTAATATGGAACAAGGGTTTACTTTGGATGAAACAGCCTCTTTCTATCAGATTGGAACACGTGTGTGTCTTGGTAAGCTTATATCTTGACTTATTTAAAAAAAGAAGGAAAAAAAATGCAACCAATTCATCAGCTAAGATGAGGAAAAGACCTCAGCCTGTCCAGCCAAAACAATGACCTGATGCAGGCCTCAAGTCTATCAGGTAATGCTCAAGGGAACATTTTAAATAAGGAAAAAGGAGTGGAAGTGGGAAAAAAACTCCACATCATCATTGTATTCTTATTCAGTAATGTTCCTCCACTAGCATTAATAGCTTATCTTGCCATCTAAGCACTCCTAGATAACAGACTGGGTTTTATGTTGAGTACAGGCTGTACCAAGTCACTAAAACCCTTCCATTGTTAAAGATTATGTAAAATGGTCAATCAAAGTGTCACTTCTTCCTGCCCATCCCCCAGGCTGTTTTGTTGCATAGTTTCTTATAAAGACCAAGCATAAGGAGGGAAGGCTGGCAGCAAAGTAGGCAGAGGTAAAAAAATGGCACATTGCAGAACCATCTGGTGCATGGGATATCCCACCACCATAGAGATACATTACATAGAGGGTTGTACTTCAAGGTCAGCCAAGCAAAGAGGGAAAAATATCCAAATTAAACTTGTTCAGTGAATTTGCCCTTGTAAAAACATTTGTGTTTAGTAGTCTGTGTACCTGCAGTGCTGCTGACAACCCTGGCTGGTACAACAGGTCCCAGCACAACACAGACATGGGAGATGATGCTAGAATAGGCTCGGAAAAAGTACACTTTTCTAGCATTTCAAGTGAGATTTCTAGACACATCCATTGTTCAGAAATAAGCTGTGTCAGCTCAAAATAATGAAATCTGATAACTGACTTCAGAAAGATTTTTGTGGGATGTTTTTTGTTGTGTGTTTTTTTTTTTTGTTTGTTTGTTTGTTTCCCTAACTAGATTTTCATAGCTATTTTAATGCAATTTTGAAGGCTCTTTCTGAGGAAGCATTATCTGGCATAAGGTGACAGCTGCAGTTTGGAACTCCATGGCTAGTGTTTACATGTGATGGGAACCAGCTCCTCTGAGCCAAAGCAATCCTGCATGCATCATGAACTCCGGGCTTTGGGGATAAATGTCAGTCCTCAGTGCTAATCACTTCAACCATGGAAACACCTGCAGACTTCAGAGAAGCTTTCACTAATGGAAGATTACTCAGAAGAGGTGTGGACTTCAGAGATGTGAGGGACTTAGGTAAAGAGGACATCAAATTCAATTTGGTGTGTTCTCTTTTTTTTTAGGCAGATGCTCGTTCTCCTTCACAGATTAGCTCAAGCAAAGTGATTTTTCAGGCAAGTCACTGCTCATAGGTTAAACACAGGTGCCTTGATAAATGCCTTGGAGGATACAGGGCCCTTGAAACCCATCCAGAGGAATGGTGGGGTTAGATAAATGTGATGGATTAAGCTCAGTTTTAGCTGACTGCAGCTGGTTGACACAGCACATAGGATGTGGCCCAGACACCTCATCCAAGAGCAGATCCCCTGTTTGGGGTGAAGGACCAAGACGGGAACAGATGGGTCAGACTAGCATTGCCCAGCTTCCAGCTGTTGGCAAATTTGCCCTGGTCAGCAGTGGCTTCTGTCCATTTAGGAACACCTGACAACTTTCCCCTTCTTTGATTTGTGGAGTCTTCAATATGTGCACATTTTCAGCCTTTCCAGCATCCTGCAGCAGCAAGCTAACTATGTATCATCTGGAGAAGGCTTCTTTCTTCTGTTTGCTCTGAACTTGCTTCTTGCTGGCTTCATTGGATGCTCTTATTCCTTGCACTGGAAGAACAACCAATCCCTACCATCATTAAAACAGTCCTTTATCACCTGCCCTCAGTCATCCCTTCTTCCCAGCACAAGAAGGATGCAAACTGGAAAACTGAACAGGCAGGAGAGCTTAATACATTTATGCAGTGTTGAAATAAGCCTTTGTTAAGTATTTGCTTAACATACAAATGCCTTTCACATTCAAGGTGGACAAATCAAGTGAATGTTCTAATTCAGGAACAGATCAGATGATGTGTCTTCCCCCCAGCAGAGATTTCAAAACTTTTGCCTGGATTCAGATGTGTATTCTAAGTACATGTGTTGACAGGGAGAGGAGATTTGAGGCTTGTGCTATTTGTAATTTCTGCTAGAGAGTATATAAATAAAAGGAACAAGAAAAGGAACACCACTTACCAAAAGTCCAAGGGCTGGTTAAATCTAAATACAGTTTGTATTGACAAGAACAGCAAACCATCATCACAGCTCCTTTTCATCTGAGAAATATGTGTGATAATAAATGATAAGTGATTTAAAAGATTTAAAAGAAACCTATGCATCATTGCACCAGGATACATGTCCCCTAATATACAGTATACTCATGGCACAAAGGCATAGCTATACCATGTGCTGGCAAGTAATGAAGAAGTTTAGCAAACATACCTGAAATAGCTCACATACTTAGAGATGCCAGACAGGCTCATTACACCATTTCCAGAGGGTTTTTTTCCCCAGCTCTCAGCTTTGCCCCAGACATTGAAATGAAATAAAATAAAATATGAAAGTTCATGTGGGCTTGCACACTCACACAGTCATCAGTTAGAAGATGACTACTTGAAAAACTATTATTTTTCATTGAAAGCCAAAATGAGCAGCCCTCCTTCATGCTCAGCTCTGATAAGGAGCTTCTCCAGTCCCAGGCTTCTTCCAGGGCTATGCATGCTCTCACCTCACTCTCCCATCCATCTGCTGCCTCTTCTTGTTCCTTCTCCTCCTCCTTCATTCCCTGCGCCCTATACACCCTCTTGTACACTCTCCCTGCCCTCTCAGACTTTTGCAGGGAGGAAAGCTTTATCTCTCCTCTCTTCTGCCTCTCCCCTTTGCTTCAACTGTGTCTGCTGGCAATCCACTCTCCTGGGCACTCGCAATGGCTGAGATAGCTGCCCAGGGAAGTGGTGGAATCACTGTCACTGGAGATATTTAAAAGACAGGTAGATGTGGGGCTTACATGGTTTAGCGTGGAGACATGGTTTAGTGTTAGACTTGGCAGTGTAAGGTTAACAGTTGGCCTCAATGATCTTAAAGGTCCCTTCCAACCTGGACGATTCTATCATAGCTGAGCAGCAGCTACAAATACCCCTATACAACAGAACCTGCTATTCCCCCTATTGCAAAAGCACCCAAACTGAAAGCTAGTGTGTTCACAAAGAGTTATATGATAAATGAAGACAACTGAGGACCAAATCTGCTTTGCAGAAGAAACTGAAGGGTTTATGGAACAGAGAGGGTACCTGAGCAGTCCAAAGAAGGTGCCTGAGCGATCATATGGGATGGAGTAGCTAAGGATGGGGATGATAGGCACAGGAAAAAGGAAAAGAGAAGTTGGGCTGTTATGAAGAACCTTCTTGGTGAAGAAATCAAAAGACAAGACAGGGAGTGGATGCTCCTTTCCTTTAGTCATTGAAAACTGGACTTCAGTCATTGAAAACTGTCCAGCACACCTGTGCTGGAGGGAGGGAGGGAGGGAG
>VZRU01018128.1:319113-330289 GCA_013398155.1 Pedionomus torquatus | reverse complement strand
TCTCTGTTGAGGACTCCAGAGCTGGACAATAGGCTGCATTTGGCCAAAATGCAGAGGCTTGGGGCTTTTTTTAATAACCAGCTCTGGGTATCAAGAGTACCAAGAAACCAAACGGTAGGTTTGGCCGAGCTTTAAGTGTATCTAAGGCACACACCCTGCGTCAGCTGCAGGTCAAAACTGTGGTTTGTATGGAGGCCGTTTCCCACCCACCCTCTAGTTCCACCTCAGGGAGGAGGAGAAAACCACAGGACCAGCTTGAGCCTGAGCCAGAGCTCAGTTCCCTTTGTACTGTAGCCAAAGGCCAGAATGACCATTGCCAACAGCTGGTTTTGTCCCACAAGGCATGGGTCAGGTCTAGCAGCAAGGCCGGCAGCTGTGTCCTCAGCTAAACCAGAGGTAGGAGAAGGGCGCATACAGCGTTTTCAGCAGAAATGGTGATACACCACCTGGTGCTGAGATTCAGCTGCCATTCACCTACTAACCTTGTAATGGAGAGTCCCTTTCCCTTCTTGTTGAGTCCAATAAAGTTCACATTCTTCCTACCAAAGGCATGAAAAACAGCATCATGGTTTATCTGCTTCAAGAAGTTAAATATGAATTATTTGCTGGTTACATACAGACCAGGCTGACCAAAAGGGCAGCTGCTCTGTTCCCGTCTGTCATGAAGAAGTACCTGTGTCAGCCATTCTGAGAGTCCTCTCATGTGCTTAGCAGATTGAGGGGCAGTGTTTTACGATGCTGCCATTCCCAGTGGTTTGCCTGACCTCCCTGCTATGTGCTTCCATTGCACAGCCAAGATGGAAAAAGGAAATGTTTGTACGTGCCCTTAAATTTGTGCAAACGCATCTGCAACGGTTCTCTAAGCAGCTCTACTAGCCTGGGAACTTGAACTGCTGAAATGTGAACATACATCTCGCTCTGCCATCTTTGCATGACAATTTCTAAAAGAAAGTGTGGCGGTCACCTGCAACAGCAATTTCTTAAACTTTCATAGCTAGCTTTGTCGAGCTGCAGTGCAATACTGGAGTGTTTTGTCTTGGAAAAAGGGAGACTTGAATTTTAGTTGAGTCTTCTGTGCTTTCGCTACAGTCAGAGGACAAGGCGTTTCAGAAAGAAAAGGCTAGAACTATCCAGAAGTGGGCAGCTCCTGGCCCTGCCTATTGTTCACCTTGACCTTTCACTGCTGGTGAGCCCTTTTGCAGGATCCACGCATGTACATCCTTTGAGAGGCAATCAGGAGTGAATGCTTTGTGGATAAAAGATGCGTATTTTCAGAAGACTGGATAACAATTGGTGTTACTCCGAACTCAATTTAGTATGGAAACCATTAACAGCAACGCAGTATTTTGTGCACCTAAATGGAGAATGAAGAAGGTTTTGGCACCCTTAAAAATATGCATTTGTCAAGTCTGCATTTAAATGCGAATATTCTACTATTAGCTTGATTTTTTTCCTCACAGATAAATAGAAAATATAGAAGTGCACCAAGAAATGAGATATTACAAAAATCTTTCTGGAGCTCTGAGGAAAATACAGTGCTGAAAAAATATGAGTGCCTCAAAAAATCGTTTTTGTCAGGCCTAATACCTGTCTCCATCATCCACAGGATGCAGTTTAAACAGCAACTGAAGGGATCCATCGACTACAACCAGAGAAGATGGGATGCTGCTGACTGTGATTATCCCCAGATAATCTAAATTGCTGACAATCTCTGAAGTGTTTGTCTACTTCTAAATCTACTTATAAACACGCTACTGTTCTTTCAAACACTAAAGAATCCAGCTGTCCAGAGTTTGTACGTTGTTCATGAGGTCAGAAACTGAGAAATCCCTGAAAGAAGTTCAGAGACCCAGTCCTGGAGAAACATGAAAGTTGCTGTCAAAATCTCACTCTTTACTAGCACGGAAAAGTTTCTGCGAGACCCAGTAGACCAACAACTATTTCTTAAGAATTTCTCATAAATATTTCAAATGTTGTATAGAAAGGTGTTTTTTGTGGTTTCAGTTTTTTTTAACTATTAATAAATTAAATGCTTATTTGAAAGGTGGCAGGAAACAAATGCATTCAAAGTTTTATACAGAACTGCTTTTTCGATTTAACTTGGTATATGAATTCTTTTTGCAAAGACAGAATGCAATCTTGTTCTTCACCAAAGCTTTACAACAATGATGGAAGTGGAATGTAATAAAATTCTTTGCTACAAAATAAACTATTAAAAAGCAAGCAAGCAAACAAAATCGATTAATTTTGTTTTCAGAACTACTTGTTGATCGCTGAACACAAAGTTTAACAGAAAGTCGGCATCAAAATAATTTTTAAATGGAAACTTTATTTTCTTGTTCTACTTACCACAAATTATTTTAATATGTTCATCACGATATCATAGCCATTTTCTATTATACAGATACATATCAGATGATTTATTGTTGTTGTTTAAGATTTGATTTATAAATAAACTAGAGAATACACCTTGTAATATTTTTGTAATGCCAGTGGTGTTTTTTTCAACTTCATTCTCTGGCAATGTTCCTGTTCAGCCTTAAAAGCAAAAAAACCCTCAACCTGTATTTTATCCACTGTATTCACATACTCCAGAGTTGCGTTAATTAACTCCAAAGTTGTATGAATGTAGCTGTTACAGCAACACAATGCCCTGCTATAGCATTTTAGATACCATTATAAGCATTAGGGTAGCATCCTTAAATCTGAAGAGCAATGACCATATCTGAATTATCAGGCTAGTAATGTGGGGAAGTGAAAGTCCAGATTTGTGTCAACTGCTCTTGCCAAAGTCAATCAGATCATAAATTTGAAAAAGCAATGGAGAAAAGTTAAAATTAAAAAAGTTGTTGAGAAAATATGACTGAAGCAGCTTTTCTTTATTTGTAAATTTTATTTTTTCTGTTGTGAAGGTCGTGTGTAAATCAAATAAATTGTATCACAGATAAGCAGATGTCCACCTAGTTCACTTTCTTGACTGAGGCCCCTGCTCATGTGTTCAGGCGTTGTGATGATAAACACAGAGGAAAAAAAACAATAGATTCCAATGCATTTTACATAAATACGAGAAAGAGTATTTTCTGTGCAACAGAATTTCTTCTTGATCTTCTTGAAATTAAGGCTTGAAGTATGCATGTAACATTTCATTTTCTTATTTCCATGTAACTGTTACAGGACAGCTCCCAGCCTACTAGAGACATATCACTAAGTAAGCTGATTACATGATCCTTCTTTCTGTATGTCAAATGGTGTTAGAAAAACAACACTTAACACCCTGAATGTTTCCCAAATATTAACTCTCTCCATATGATTTAATAACTGCTAATGGAGGCATTGCAGAGTCTCAAATGGAATCATAAAAGGAAAAAAGGGAAGTGATGCACTAAAGCGGTGTACTTCTCAGTATGAAAATGAACTTTTTATATACAGAAAACTACATCTAAAAAAAATCAAAATATGATCATAGGAAAGGATTAGCAATAAAGGGGGGGAAAAAAGTAATCTTATTCATACATTTTATTTTTAAATCATTGCTGGAAAATGTGTATGTACAAGAGGTCACCTTACTAAATGGACATCACTTTTGAGCCAATAAGATTTATGTTATTTTTTCTTGGTAATTGACTACATTAATAAGTATTTCTTGCCTAGTAATAGCATAATAGGATGGAACGATTACGACTTCTTTGATTATAACCAGTTCCTATGCAGGGCACAAGGAACACCATAATGCCAGTAAGTAATTTCACTAACAGAAATATTTCTGGCAAGAAAAAAAGATATCCCTTTTTGACAACATAATCTGTGATTTAATGACTCACTTAGGACGTCAAGAATTTCTCTAGGAAGGCTTAAAATGTCACTCAAAATGGATTGTAAGATACCTTTCTGGTGAAGAAAAACAGATTTTTTAAATTCCTTTTTCATATTAGGGCACTTTTTAAAAAATACAGAAACTTAAAACACAGCCAGCAGGAAGAAATCTATGAAAATATGTTAAGACATTTCCTAAACCTTTTAAAAATATAAACTTAGCAATGTACAAAGAGCACAAATATGGTAAATGTAACCAAAACACTTGAGGAAATTTTACTGTGATGAATTAAAGCCATTTAAGGCATTTTCATTTAGGTTATTTTTCACTGTAGATTAAATACCTTCCTGCAATGTGACTTTTGTAAAATATGCTAATATTACCTATAAGGGTAATAATAGGATTTGGGGAAGACTGGACTCTATTCCTCTCTGATTTAATAATAGTTTTTAAAAATAGCATGTGCTAATGATAAAGTCAATATTCTGCTCCTCACCTGTTTTCTGATCAAACTCTGTGGTGACTTTGCTGTATTAAGTAGCTCATTTAATTATAGAGCAGATATGTTTAGGTTAAACACCTACCAGTCATTTTTTCCCTGAGTTGTCCTTTCCTTTTGCTACCTGCATCTCCACCATAGCAAAGTAGATCTAACATAATTTGTGGTTTTAATTTAAAAAAAATTGTATTTTGTACCATAAAGAGCGATACAGTTCACTGGTAACTGAAGAAGTAGTGACAAAATCATGGTTTTATAGCTTGTTAAATTTGTTTCTACTACACTAAAATTGTTATTTTGAGATACAAGTGTCATTTACACTGTGAATTCTTGTGCTTAACATCTAGCTAAAGTCTAGCAGACTTCAAAAGAAAAAGTAATTTTAACAAAACGTGACCTGATTGACAAGTGGAATTAAATGAAGATCCTTTTCCAAAGGATCTAAAAATTAAGTCAGTTCTAAGCACCGATCGGGAATCTGTTTGTTGGAAGGAAAAGCTCGTCTCCCATTGTGCCACTTACTTCATATGAGGAAGTTGTGAAACCTGGTTGTAAAAACAGCACCTGATATGCTGAAGAACCTTAAAGCTATAAAAGCTCTTTTGGTTTTAGCTATTTTTCTTGCCATTTATTTTGAATCATTAGAGGTAGTCATGTGGTGGCCACGGAACAATCTGGTTTTTATCAAGTCTGTTGAATATGTAATGTACTCCCTGAACACAGTTGTCTTTCCATTACTTCAGAGATAATTACTCTAGAACTAGCTTGGTTTGGAAGACTCCTTTTCCCCAATAAAAATGCAAAGTAAAACTGTGGTAGCATTGTTATTACAGTAGAGGTTGAGTAATTAGTGCTCAGCTTTAGCTCCCGCAATACTTCCTAGAAGCAGCGTGCTTGATCTCCAGATTACACACATAAAGATTTATGAACATGTCTCTCATTTAGGTTTTCCAATGCATTTAAGTATCTTTAGAAACTGATGAAGAAATTTAAAGAATATTTCATATCTTGCCTCCTTGGGAGCATGTTTTGACCTGTTGGAAGACATCTATCCGAACATCACTCTGTAATGTAATGAATATGGAATGTCTTCAGTAAATGCTGAAATATTTGGGCTGATTTTTGTGTAGGTGTGTAACTGACAGTTTAAACAAATGAAATTATTTGACCTTTTCAACTGTTTAGAAATGGCAATACTTTCTTTAAAAGAAAAAATTCTCTACTGCTCAAAAAGGCTTACCCTCGGGGTGAATGAGTTGCTTTTCTCAATTTCTTTTCCTCAGCTCTAACCTTGGGCTTTTTTTTCAATGTAATACCTGCCTTAGGTCTTTTTAGGCAGTGGAAGGCTCATGGGATAACGAATCCAAGTGGTAATAGCGATAATAAATTTCTCAATAAATTCTGTGTATCTGCCACTGAAGAATCTGATTGAGGGGTTTAGTAACAACTTTAAAAGGTAAAATACTTGAGCTTAGCTACAGTGAAGTTTTTCAAGTAAATGCTAATTACAAAATAATTGGGATATAAGAATGTCTCATGAGCTCCTCAGTTGGATACTAAAAGGTCTTTTTTTTTTCTTAAACACAAGCTGATCTGCCTTGTATTAACTTGCTGGATGCTTTGTAAATAAAAAATTGGCTGTCACAAAAGGACTGGGATGTAAAAATATGCTTGTTTGGGTTTGTTTATTTCTTAGTGTTGGGTTTATTACTGATGTATTTCAAACTTGGGTTGAATTATCTCCACAGTGACTTAAAGTGAAAATGAAGGGCAACTTAAAACTCACTATATTTACGCAAACCTAAAAATGCAATCATACCTATAAAAAGAAAAAAAAAAAAGAGGAACTATTTGAATTGTTTGGTTCTGTCACTGTTAAGTTGCCTGTTACGTTTGCTAGAAGTTGTTCACTTGCCTTTAAACCTTTTTCCTAGTAGAAGTTGTCATCTAGTATTTTTTGCCACATTCTGAGTACTTTCTCATTACTTCCTCCTATGGGTTCTTTTTATTCAGAAACCAGATCAATACCTCTTGTATAAACAGAGCTTTAAGATACCAAATTTAAAATAAATTTTTCCTATAAAGGAAATGGGAGACCCAGTCATCCAAGATATGGAAAAGGCTGCTGAGGTACTCAACAACTTTTTTTGCCTTGGTCTTCACTGGCAAGGGCTTCAGCCACACCGCCCAAGCTGTAGAAGGAAAAGTCTTCCAAGACATGACTGCAGTAGGTACACTTGTGTGGTGGGTTAGCTGCAGCCAGCAGCCACATGTCCACCCAGCTGCTCTCTCACTCCCCCCACCTCAACAGGACAGGGGGAGAGAATCGGTTGGAAAAGCTCATGGGTCAAGAGAAAGATGGAAATTACTTTGCAGTTTCTGTCACAGGCAAAACAGACTTGACTTCAGGAAAATAAATTTTGACCAATTAAAATAGATTTGTGTTGTAAGAAACAAAACAAAAAATTTAAACAACAGTTTCCCCTCCTTTTTCCCAGGCTCAGCTTCAGACCTGACTCCTTTAACACCTGCCTAGTGGTACTGGGAGGATGGAACATTACAGTCTGTACATGATTGTTCCTCTCTGCTGCTCCTTCCTCCTCACATTTATTCCCAAGTTCTCGTGGGCTGCAGTGTGGATACCTGTTCTACCATGGTCTCTCTCATGGGCTTCCAGGAAATATCTGCTCCACTATGGTCTTCTCCATGGGCTGCAGGAAATATCTGCTCACTAATGGTCTCTGTGGGCTGCAGGAGAATCTTTGCTCCAGTGCCTGGAGCACCTCCTTCTCTTCCTCCTTCATCTCTGACTTTGGTGTTCACAGGTTTGTTTCTCACACGTTTTTTCCTCACTCCTACTGCCATACAGTGTTTTACCCTTTCATAAGTATGTTTTCCCAGAGCTGCCACCAGGTTGGCTGATGGGCTCAGCTGTGTCCTGCAGCAGGTCTGTTGGGAAGCCAGCCAGAACCTGCTGTCTGGCACAACGCAGTCCTTGACCTCTTCTCAGAGTTCACCCCTGAGCCCCCCTGCTACCAAAAAAACCCTTGCCACCTACATGGAATACCTCCCCTTGCCTTTGTGAAACACACTTTTGTCATTAAAATACACATTCATCACATTCTTCACAAACTTCACATACAGAATCACCTAGGTTGGAAGGGACCTCTTAAGATCATCTAGTCCAACCAATGGAAAAAAAAAAAACCAAACAAACAAAAAACCAAAAAAAAACCACCACACCCAACACACCACCCAACACTAATCCATATCACTGAGCACCATGTTAACTTCTCTCTTGAATACCTCCAGGGATGGTGCCTCAACCACCTCCCTGGGAAGCCCACTCCAATACCTGACAACCCTTTCAGTAAAGAAGTATTTTCTAATATCTAAACTGAACTTCCCCTGGCACAACTTGAAGCCATTACCCCTTGTCCTGTCATCTGTAACTTAGGAGAAGAGACCAACCCCCTCCTCTCTACAGCCTCCTTTCAGGGAGTTGTAGAGAGCGATAAGGTCTCCCCACAGCCTTCTCTTCCTCAGACTGAATAACCCAAACTCCCTCAGCCTCTCCTCATAAGACTTGTGCTCCAGACCCCTCACCAGCTTCCTTGCCCTTCTCTGGACCCACTCTGGACAACATCAACAAACAATTCCCTGCATCAAAATCCAAGCAACACCATCAGGCACTGACAACAGCGAACAATATACACACACAATAGAACTCCACCACTTGTCCTGCCACCACAATAAAAGCTCCCAACACCAGTATCAAAGCTCCCCCAAATGACTCCACACCCTGGCAATGTCCAGTCCAAGTCTTGCCCACTACCTCTCCCAATCACTGTCATTATCTTAAATTCCTTGAGTCCTATGTTGGTACACCAAAAAGGACTAAGGTAGTTTAGCCTTGCCTAGCAGCCAGACACCCACCCAGCCGCTCTCTCACTCCCCCTCTTTAACAGGACAGCTGGAAAAAATAGGATGGACAAGCTTAGGATAGTCCAGATAAAGGCAGTGAAATCACTTATAAGCTACTGCCACTGGCAAAAGAGACTCGACTTGGGTGTCATGAATTTGATTTACTGTTAATGAAAATGGATTTGGATAGTGAGAAATAAAAACAAAAATCAAAACACCACTTTCCATCCTCCCCCTTTCTCAAACCAAAAAGAGCCCAAAGTGGATAATAAATCACATATTTTCCTTTATTCTTTGGTTTTTGATAAACATGCTGAAACACTTCCTTTTACCGCAAACTACTACTGGTTCTTGTTTCCTTTGTGATTCCTACTGTTACCAATGGACATTTTAATGTTTTCTTGATGTTGCTCACCATATAAACCAAATTATTAAGAAAACCATATTTTCAAATGTACCTCACTTATTTCAAAAGGAAGCGAACAACTTAAAAAAAATTCAAAAGAAAATATTTTCTCATCATACTTGGTGTCTTCATTAGCATGAGGTAGGGACAGGTTTCTAAGAAAGTTCTTTGTGTGACAAAAATAGCCCTTCTGGAGCAGGAGGAAGAGAAATAGATCATGCAGAAGATCCATAGACAGGGAAGAAGTTATACTGTCACTCAACAGCATCTTCTAAATGCCTGTAACATCTTTAAGCAAATTCACTGTTTGTTTTGCATTTTCACGTTGTGGTGGTGTACTCTCCCCCAACCTTCCGCACCTCCTGCTCAAGCCACAACTGCCAGTGGAGGTTGTTACGGTTTGCCTGAACTTTGGGGGATGGACAGCAACATAGTTGGAATAATGACCTTGATGTCTCGCTGGTATGCAATATGACTATAGGGCAATCATCTTACTCTGTAAATAGTGGACAGCCCAGGGCTCATTGAACTCCCTTGAATGGCAGCAGGCTAGGTGCCAGCAGCTCCTTTTGGGTAGGGACACCTCTCAAGGGTAGTCCTCGATGTTAAGAGATTCCTTGCTTCAGCAGATCCTTGGTTAATGACTAACAGCATGCTGAACTTGGAAATTTTAGCTAAGTGATATAAAAGGATTGATTGAACATGTATAATCCTGTAGACATAAACCGTTGACCAAGTGTGGGGCTAGGATTGGATCCAGTCACACCCACACTCCTGTCTGAGTAGGAGTTTAGAACACAAAGGGGATCTTTCTGAACCTCAGCTCAGGAGGAGGATCTCCCCAAGAGTTCTGTCTGACTCCGTCCTCTATGCAGTAATAATAATCAAATGTACCTTGCCACAGAATCATGTTAAAACACTCGAACTTTGTTAAATCCCTGTTTTATATTTAAAAAGTTGGCTGCTTCTCTCGTAAGTGAAATGCGTCACTCCATCTGCAATATATATTAATCCAACTTTTGATACCAAACTTTAGGATTTAATGTGAAAGAAAATCATGTTTGATTGAAAATTCAGACGTTTTGAATTCATGCACACTCCTTGTGTGAGGTCAGTTTATCCTGGTCTTGAGTCTCTAAAGAAAAAAAAGAGAGATCTAGAACTCAACATACTAAGCAGAGTTCAGTAGCCCACCCTCAGAATGCTAGTGCTGAGTTGCCTGAAATAAGAGAAATGCATCATTTTTAGCGTATCTGATGCGAAGACTGTCAGCTACGAAAATATAACTTTTTGTGTGATGAATGACAGTATTTCAAAACACTTAAACCAACACACTTTTGACATCGTATTTGATTAACAACAGACCCTGCCAACAACAGAAGTAATTGTCAGAAATATCACTTGAATATGATACATTTTGAAAGAACAGATCCATTAAAAACTGCTTAACTTACAAAATTTAAGCAACTATCTTCTCTTTCATTACCTCCTCCTCCCCAGAATCACTCTTCTATTCCTGTCTCCAAAACTCGACCCACAAAAATGTGTTTTGGAATTGCATTGGAATCTGGCCAAGAATCTGTCAAGGGACAAAGCTCTGAACAAAAGACATGAAACTCACAACTGAATAGTTAACTTCTCTCAAATTACTGAAGTTTTTAGGTGCATTTCTCTCCAGTTGCCTGGAGTTCTGTCTTTTGTACTAGCCTCATGCTAATGTCCAGCCCATTCACTCCTGAGATGTGTCCACTGGGTGTATGCCCTTTCTGTCTTGCCTGTTCCAGCTACTCCAGACTCTGGTATTTTTTTTGCTTTGCCCTTTCCCAGCCCATCTGTGGCTCTTACTTATCCCCAAGACATGAAACAGTCAGGGCTTGTCTAATCAGTTGAGAAAAGAGCATATTCGCTCACATATTTAGTCACCCAAGAGCGAAACCAATGAGGAACTGTATAGCTACCAATTGACAAGCCTGTAAGCTACAGCACTGGAGCAATGGCAAAAACCAAAATTGTTTTGTATAGAATCACAGAATCATAGAATGGTTAGAGTTGGAAGGGACCTCAAAGACCATCGAGTTCCAACCCCCCTGCCATGGGCAGGGACACCTCCCACTAGACCAGGTTGCTCAAAGCCCCATCCAGCCTGGCCTTGAACACTTCCAGGGATGGGGCATCCACAACCTCCCTGGGAACCTGTTCCAGTGCCTATCCATCACAACTGTGAGAACTGGTATTATACAGTACTCTTCAGAAGGTGTTAATGCTCTTTATCCAGGAAAAACAACTATCTGATACAAAGGACTAACATGTTTGTCAGGAAGGGTAGTGATAGGACAAGGGGTAATGGTTTTAAACTGGAAGAGGGGAGATTTAGATTGGATATTAGGAAGAAATTCTTTCCTGTGAGGGTGGTGAGGCACTGGAACAGGTTGCCCAGAGAAGCTGTGGATTCCCCATCCATGGAAGTATTTAAGGCGAGGCTGGATGGGGCTTTGAGCAACCTGGTCTAGTGGGAGGTGTCCCTGCCCATGGC
>VZRU01018128.1:291436-318862 GCA_013398155.1 Pedionomus torquatus | reverse complement strand
TGCCCGGGGAAGCTGTGGATGCCCCATCCCTGGAGGTGTTCAAGGCCAGGCTGGATGGGGCTTTGAGCAACCTGCTCTAGTGGGAGGTGTGTCTGCCCATGGCAGGGGGGTTGGAACACGATGATCTTCAAGGTCCCTTCCAACTCTAACCATTCTATGATTCTATGTCTGCCCGTGAGCCTCACTGTGACCGCGCGGAAGCTCGTGACGGGCTGCTGTTCAGCCTCCCTGAATTCCCGCTCAACATTTTTTTGGTGATTTTTAAATTTTTTTTTCTTTTTTTTTTCATAGCTGGGGAGCAGACAGCGGTCCTGGGGCTGCGTACGGCAAAGCTGGGAGGGTCACCTGGCCTTGGCACCTCTGACCAGAAGGAGCCTCTAGAGAGTTTGGAAGGCAGCCACGGGAACCTGCCGTCAAAACGGGGCCTGAAACCGGCCAAATGGGGAGGGTCGTGGGATGCGCTGAGGTGGGCGCGACGCAGGAAGGCAGTGGGATGGCGCTGGCCTGGCATCATGGGGATGGCTTCCCACGGGCACCCACCACTCCTCCGGCCCATCTGCGGTGTGGTCCCCAAGTCCATCCAACCCGGGGAGCGCTGCTGGGGCGAGCTGAAGGGCGCGTGGTGATGTGAAAAGGGTGGTACGGAACGGCCCTGCCCAAGTTTTGGGTTTCTTGGTGTAGGCTGAGATAAGGAAGAGCTCGCTAAGCACATCTCTGTCACGCAGCCCACTTGCCTTCCAAAAACAGGTCACTGGGGCAGTACTTTTTTGTCAGTGGCCTTAGTAATGCAGATAGGTAAAACCACAGCTCCATAAAACAGAATGTGTTCACAGACATCTGCTGAGATCCAGACTTTGCATCCCAGCAAAAGAGGTCAGGAGTGAGAGAGGTCCAGAGGAAGCTGATGGAGATAATCAAATGTCTGTACAATGGCAATTATTTTTCTTTGTTTTTCTGTGCTAGATGTTATGAAAACAAACTGCAGCTGGCTTTTGTAGACTGAGGAGAGAGGCAGGACACAAAGTATGGAATGACAAGGGTAAATATTTATTCGTGCATATGAGGTGTCCCAATCAAATTGGGGCACCCCAAACATGGTTTCACACAAGGTTCCTATACCCTTCAAGTGTTCAGCTACAACATGATTTTCATAGTCACTAGCACAACACAAGTGGTCAATAATCATAATAAGACTTTGCAAAGCAGTTGTAGTTCTGGCGGCATTCTGGCTGCTTGTCTATTGATCCAGACATCACTCTTGTGATAGTTACTTATCTGTGCACCAGATGATGCTGGGAGGGTTTGAAAGATGTGTTACAAGAGCTAGAATGCTAGTGTTATCTAGACTGTCTAGACTTTAATTCTTCATGGATATCTCTATGCTTCCAAGAAGGAAAGTCCTTATTTCCAAGGCCAGGCTGTCCTCCTGGTCCTTGCAATGAGCTGGTGTCTGTTACTTTGTTTTTCTTAAGCATGAACAATCCCAAAGTCTCCACTAAAATTCCACTACCTTATGACATTGCAGTGTGTAATAGAATCATGGAACCATAGAATGTTTGAGTTGGAAGGGACCTTAAAGATGACTGAGTTCCAACACCCTGCCCCAGGCAGGGACACTTTCCACTAGACCAGTTGCTCTAAGCTCCGTGCAACCTCGCCNATCCAATCTAAATCTCCCCTCTTCCAGTTTAAAACCATTACCCCTTGTCCTGTCACTACATTTCCTGACAAAGGGTCCCTCTCCTGCTCTCCTGTAGCTCCCTTCAGATACTGGAAAGCTGCTATAAGGTCTCCCTGGAGCCTTATCTTCTCCAGGCTGAACAGCCCCAGCTCCCTCAGCCTGTCCTCATAGCAGAGGTGCTCCATCCCTCTAATTATCTTCGTGGCCCTCCGCTGGACCCGTTCCAACCGTTCTATGTCCTTTCTCTGTTGAGGTCTCCAGAGCTGGACACAGGACTCCAGGTGGGGTCTCATGAGTGCAGAGTAGAGGGGGCACTTCACTAATGTGAAGAGAGGAGGAGTTCACTAATGTGAACTATTAGTAATGTGAGCTAATATATATTAAGTTTATATACTTTCATACTATAAAGACTTCTTGATACAATAGTTAGGGAAGGGAATTTCCATAACATAGATCCCAGGTCTGAATGAGAAGGTGTAATACAAAGTTCCAGCTTCTACATTGACTGATTCCTCAGGAAAGGCATTTGGTGGCTATGATAGACACATATATCTTCACTGAATATGAACGAACAGTTGAAAAATGTAAAACAGAAAAATATAAGACATACGAAATTGGAAGGAAAATTATACTAACAGCAGTACAATATTAGCCTATCTGTATCTCTGTATTATATTCTCTTACATTAAATAGTTTTCAGATGTGATACTTCCATCTCAAACAGGCACACCATTACAAAAATTTGAGTTCAGACATGTCTGAAAACATTGACTAGAACAAAAAGTTGAGAATCTTTTGTCTAGAAAGTAGTAAGTGACAACAGCTATGAAAAATACTAAGCAGCACAAAGATTTCGTGCTGATTTTCCATTTATCCTTTCAAAAAACACATCAAGGGCATGTTGTAAAACTGAATGACGTGGATTATGGATGTACTAAATTACAGCAGTCAGGAAGCCTAACAGGGTTGTAGTCTCTGTATTGGAACTGCCTGCTGCAGCCCGTGCTCCAACTGATGTAAAGAAATTGCTCCATTATGACACCTTCCTATCACCACTGCAGCTTCAGACCTGCACTATTAAACATATGCAATTTTTATATTATATAACAGAAACCAGATCAACAAATTCATAAGATATATAAAATAAAATTATATCCCCTTTTGATCTTCTTGAGTTTAGTTCTACTTCAGGCATTAAACTTGTGTCTCTTGCATCCACAATAAAAGCCAATTCTGAGTTTTTTCAGTTACTTTCAAACAGTGCAATGGGAAAGAATTTTCTCATTCTTTTGTTAAAATCCCGTCACGGCAATCTGAATTCTTGGCACAAGATCTGTTCTACTGGTCTTCTGTTCAGCATTTTAGAATTGTCATTGTAGTATAAACTCTCATGCTAATTGTTACGTGGGTATGTTAAGGATCAACTGATGAAGAGCCATATTAGAAGCAAGGATCTAGACAGACTCTCTGCCACGGCGCCTCCCCACTGCCCAGTTCCTTTGCTGCAAAAACACAGAAACTATCCCAAATTCTTCAGGCACCAGAATTTTACTGTAGGATATAAATGACTGTGGCTCTAAATTCTTTTCGTGATTCATGAGCACACTTTATAGCATTTTTAAAGTGTAGAATTTTATTCCTGTTTTGTGTTTGATGTAATAAACTTTCCTGGCTTCCTGTCTCCTTGTTTATCAGAACCACCAGCACCTGTCAGTTACATTATGGTCTGCTGTATTAGAAAAGAGCATATGCTTTTTTTTATAAGCTATAGGGAAGAGAATAATTCCATCTGTAAAGAGACCATGTTTTACACTCACCTTGAGTTTAAACTGAAAACACTTTTAATATCAAGCACAGAACCATAACCTTTTTATAGTCAACTGTGCTATTGAAAGCACCACTTTCTATTTCATATATTCAACTTCTGCACATGCCTTCTTTTACTATTTAACAGTGCCAAATGGTTACACCTGAGGGTGCCAGTCCCCCTTGCCCCACACCTTACTGTGTGTATTGATATGCTGATTTGTTAATATATAATTCTGATTTTGTAAATGATGTCTGTTAAAGGAGAAGCCACCACCTGAGCATTCTCACACCATTCAAGGAGTTGTACACACACCTCCTGAGTCTTTAACTGCTCGGACCAGGGTCCCTACGCAGTGGGGGTCCCCAGTGAGCCAACGGGCGTCCCTTCTGACTCCTCACACACACACACACTTACTCCTGGGTGATCTCTCTCCTCTTTCAGGCTCGACCCTAGGTTTCCTACAGCAATTTCGGGTGTCAGGTTTTATGAAAAGTAGTAGTTTAATTGGAAGATACAGCAGCAGGGTCAGCCTGGGCTGAGTGTCTCCAGAGAGGGACATAGAACAAAGAAACCCCTGGGAAATTATAGCCTTGTGTTCTGTACACCAGCCCTTCATGCACTGTTCACATGCTGTTCATGATCTTTGTAGTCCAGTGGTGACTTTTTGGTCTGGGGTCTTCTCACACCTTACTGGATTCTTTTTCTGTGTCCAGTGATTCTTTTTCTGTGTCCTCTCTTGTTGATTTACAGTCTCTCCTGATCTCTGCAGGCTCTGTTGTAGCCTCCTTATCTTCTGGTTTATGCTTCTTGTGCACCTGCACTCAGTGTGGGGAACTGACAAGTCCCAGACTTAGAGAAAACACTACCAAAACACCAGGGTGTTATGGACATTTTTCTTATACTGACAGACTAAACACAGCACTGTACCAGCTGCTAGGAAAATTACAAAGTAAATTGACTCTACTGTGACCTAAAGGCTTCAGCAAATCTAGCTACTCATGCTAAGTAAAACGAAGCAAACAGTATAAATCACACCATATTAAAACCTTAAGTAATTTAATTAAAACTTACTTATTTAAGCTAAACAACTAATATCTTTCAACAATGTCATAAGCTTCATGGTAGTGAGGAAGCAGGCTTGTTTGACACTGTTATCTGACATTTGCACTAAGAATAGAACATTTTGGGAATAAACAGGCTATGGATCCCTGATTCAGGAGGCTTCGGGCTTTCTCAACAGCTTTTTGTCTCATTTTAGATCACCCATAGCTCGTGCAGTGCTGGTGCTGTGCTGCTGCCTCCTCTTGCTCTGGCACCCAAGATGACGCTTATCAGCTCTGGGTGGCCTGTGGTGAACAAGGAGTGGGAGAGAGCCTGGAATGACAGGCTGTGTCCATGGCACATGTCTCCCGGTGTGCTGTTCTTCCCAAAAGCGCATTTCTGGGCTGCAGCCTATGATGTGATTATCATGGGGAACTTGACATGGGACAAAATGTGTCATAATCTTCTCCTTTGAACCACAGGGTTTATTGTAGCTGATTTTTAGAAGCTGAGAAGTCAATGCTTGAGGAAAAGGTCACCTACTGCAAAGTTTCAACTATAGCTGCCATGCTATGCACTAAAACAATTACCAATAATGCCGTAGTTCCTGAGCGTCCTAGGCTGGGTTGCCATACTTTAGGAATTAAAAGCTATTTTTGCTATTCAGCTGCAAAATTTATGGGTCCCTTCTGAGGGATGCAGAACTAAACTAACCACCTTTCTTTCATGTGAAAAGCATCAGTCCTCCCTGTTTATACTAATCAATGATTTCATTGTCTTTACTGAAAGTGCAAAGGCTGAACTGGCTCAACACCAGTAGAGAGATCTTCCTTATTTTATTTTCCAGTTTTAGTTTTGGGATGGAAGATGACTAGCATCTTCAGCAAAGTGAAAGATGAAAATAATAAATACTAGAATTATACTGATTAAAAGTAAGATCCAAAGGGAAAAACAGGTGTTGGATTTACTGTAAATATCTTTGGAAAAAAATACAGAGTTAGGTTTTGATAACTGTCAAGTCTGCAGTTGAAGGAAAAGGCTTATTTTCTATAATTTGTGTTCTGCCAAGCATATTTTGTATATATGAATTTTTCAGTTGCCCACAGATTCTCTTTCTTAACTATTAAAAAACCAAGAAAGGCACTAGTGTGGAAGAGAAAGAGGAAACTTTCAGAAAGTAAAAGAAGTTACAAGCCTTTTAATGCAATGGTTGCACTTTAATGTTCTGTTTTGAAAGAGTATGGGCTTGATATTTGGTTAAAATTCATAATACAATGACTGTAATCACACTGAAATTATAGCATAGTTACACCAGTAATTGTTTTATCCTACAATTACCACAAATTCATGTAACCACAAAGAGCATGGCTGGGAATAATTATAGTGGGAACACAATGGTTCATGTGAACACAATGTAGATCTGAGATGCATATACATACATATATACATACATATACAGAGGTGTTATTGTGTGTCTCTCTATACATGTATGTAGAATTCAGATGTAGAATACATACACATTTGGAATGCCTGTATAATTAGTTCATATTAGTATTGGCATAAATTAGATCATTAAAAAGCATGACTTTACTGTAACCGGGTGTCAACTGTACTGAAACTACACTGTAATTAATTGCTGTGTGATTATGTCATATGTGATATCCCATATGCTTGAAACATGAAACATTTTAACTCTATTGGAAATAATGTAAGAAGTTGACACAGCAACTTAGAATCATAGAATGGTTAGAGTTGGAAGGGACCTCAAAGATCATGGAGTTCCAACCCCCCTGCCATGGGCAGGGACACCTCCCACCAGAGCAGGTTGCTCAAAGCCCCATCCAGCCTGGCCTTGAACACCTCCAGGGATGGGGCATCCACAGCTTCTCTGGGCAACCTGTTCCAGAGCCTCACCACCCTCACAGGAAAGAATTTCTTCCTAATATCCACTTCATTTTAATCTCAGTTAAATAAATAATTAATATTAAACAATAAATAATTCATATAAATTAATAAAACTTAAGATTAATCTCAGTTACTTGCAATTATTTATATATGGTCATGTGTTGAAATGCCACATTAAAAAAAAAAAAAATTAGTGTGACGGAATTATTCCAAATTTGGTTTTGACGCCTTTTGTAATTCAAAAATAGGTAAGACATAGAACTTTAGGTTTGCAATACTAGTTTTCTATAAGAAATGCTGAGAAGCCACTACAGTTTCAAGCTATTTGAAAGACTAAGATATTAAATATTTTGCAGTATTATTGGCATGTTCACATTAACTTTCACAAGACATTTTTGAAAATATTTAAGTTTTTACAGTGCACTAGCACTCTCACTGTAGAGCACACGGAATGCTTACAACTGAAATACAAGCCAGATGTGAAGGAGAAAAAAGACAAAGGTGGAATAAAATAGTAGCAGTGATCTTTTTTGGTTTCCGTGATTTCTGTCTTGGTTTTTCAGTTTCAGGGTGTGGCTTTGTCTCAGCTTTACGTGGCAGAAAACGGGAAGGAAACGGGAAGATGACTACGTGGAAACTGTGTCACCGAATAATGAGGTGTGAAATAATGATTTATTTTTTTTTTTCCTACAGCAAGGCTAAGCTACATCTGAAAATAAAGTGCTGATGAAAAGGCTTATTTGCCAATGTCCCTGCAATTCTACTTCTGTATATTTGGTAATTAAAGTAGAAATGTGTGGCGAAGGAAGTCAAGATAAGGCATGTACCATTCAGGATGCCTCAGCAACATCACCTCTGTTGTGAAATCCCACTGGTCATGATGGTTCGGTTTTAACTTCCTCTCTTCAGAAGCAAGAAAGCAAATGCACCGTTGTACAGGACATACCTTCCTGCATTGTATTGCATTTGTAAGCAGAGTGTTATATATTTAAATCCCTTCTACAGCTGATGCCTGCACGGGTAGTATTAAATACTTGGAATGATGCTCTCATTAGTGACTTCTCAAGAAGAGTACCTTTGTAAGCTACCAAGCTCAAGGCAACCAACGTCTACTCCTGTGTACTACTGTGCTCGCCTTACCTGCATGGAATGAACACGGGTTAATATACTTATGAAAACTTTTATCTTTGAAGTACCTGAACCAAGCATGGCTTAGCAATGCTTATGACCACTGTACTGATCCATGAACAGGCTTGTACGTTCTTAAGTGGACCTTCAGTAAGTGTCTTACATTCACGTGATAATAATTTTTGCATGGGTGGGTCTGTTTTATGATGGCATACGTCAGTATGTAACGCTATTGGTATGAACAGTGTAGGCAACTCAGCAGTATTACAACAGATGTGTACCTACTCACTTCCTCCACAGACCAAGGATTACAGTGCGTAACTTCTAATGCAGGAAAACTCTCATTCTGAAATGGAAACACACTTGAGGTGGAATGGTGCTGGGTAATCACACGACCACTCCTTTTAAAGTATTTTCAGGTCCTTTTTAAATCAAACAATGAGACGCACAGGAAAAAAAAATCTAGTCTTTTTACTGAAGCAAATATTTTCTCTTGGTGTCCTCATGTATAGGCATGCTAGCTTGTGAGAACTGATTAACTTGAAACCCAACGTAAGATCCTTAAATATGAACAGCTCACTTTTATAAATACCAACAGCAAGGGGCAGAGAAGAGGGAAACTGGAATGCAAAACCAAACTGCACCATGTTTCATCCTCACTGGCGCTTGAACTAGTATTTGGACAATAAAGATTTGTGCATTTTTTCTTCTTTATTTCCACCTGCATACTGCAGTCCTAATAGACAGAGGCTGTTGTCTGCTGAGTACCTGATAAACTTCCAAGGAAGAAAGAGGGATGAAGGACAAACTTGCTGAGCTCATATCTGCATCTCAGCAGAATGGCCAGAAAGCTGACAAGTGAAGAAGTCAGGCATTTCACAGCATTTCAATTGCAATTTATTCAATATGGATCTATCCTAACATTCTTAATACGACACTACCTTCGTCTCTTTCCACTTTGTTACTTCTTGTCCTATTCCACTGGACATAAAATAATGATTCTGCTCCTTTTTGCTGCAACCTTTTCAACATTTGAATTGTAACCACGTTTCCCCTTATTTTCACTAGACTAAACAAGTCCAGTTATTACACCCTTGTGTTAAGTTTTCTAAATTTCTTATCATTTTCGTTACTCATCTATGGATTTTCTCCAGCTGATCTGTAGTTGCTTGGAACATGCTGCTTATATCTGAATGTACTATTTTATAGCTCAGATTTATAGCAAGTTTTTCACTTCTTGTAAAGTGAAAGGAAATTCTGTCACTGTTCCCTATTCACTTTAAATGATCATCACTATGTTGAATAAATAATATTTTTATTATGTAAAGGTCGTCTTAGGAATTTTACTGGGAGTTCACTGACATACTATTCACCCTGATTACATCAATTTATATTGTGCTTTAAAATACGTTTTTCAGTTTCCTTGGTATAAGTACATTCTTTTCCTATTACTCAGCAAGAACAGTAACCACCTAGTTGAACAGATAGAAATTGTGTATATCCATCCTTTGGATGCCAGGTTCCCCCCAAATCTGCTCTATTGCTCCCCCTCCTCAACTGGACAGCAGAGAGAAAACACGACCAAAGACTCATGGGTTGAGATAAGGACTGGGAGATCACTCATCAATTACTGTCACAAGCAAAACAAGACTCACTTTGGGGAAATTAAGTTTATCACCAATCAAAAGTCAGAGTAGGATAATGAGAAATAAAACCGAATCTTAAAACACTTTACCCCCACCCCTCTCTTTTTCCCTTGCCCACCTTCACTTCTGGCTTCTCTATCCCTCCCCCTGAGCAGCACAGAGGGGACAGGGAATGGGGATTGTGGTCAGTTCATCACACATCTTTGCTGTGCCTTCCTCCTCACACTCTTCCCCAGTTCTAGCATGGGGTCCCTCCCATGGGAGACAGTCCTCCACAAACTCCTCTGATGTGGGTCCTTCCCACAGGCTGCAGTTCTCCAAGACTGCTCCAGCCTGGGTCCCTTCAGCAGCATGAAGTCTTTCAGGAACAGACTGCTCCAGTGTGGGTGCCCTGTGGGGTCACAAGTCCTGCCAGAAGACCTGCTCCAGTGTGTATCCTCTCCACAGGATCACAGCCTCCTTCGGGCACCCACCTGCTTTGTGTGGGGTCCTCCACAGCCTGCATGTAGACATCTGCTCTACCATTAACCTCTCTGGGCTGAATGGGGACAACCTGCCTCACCACGGTCTTCACCATGGGCTGCAGAGGAATCTTTGCTCTGGAGCGGGGAGTACCTCCTCCCCCTCCTTCACTGACCTTGGAGTCTGCAGAATTGTTTCTCTCTCATAGTCTCAGTCCTCTCTCTGGCTGCTGTTGCACAGCAGGATTCTTCCCCTTCCTAAAGATGTTATCAGAGGCACTATCATTGTTGCTGATGGGCTTAGCCTTGGCCAGTGCCAGGTCCATCTTGCAGCTGGCTGCCATGGGCTCTGTAGGACATGGGGGAAGCTTCCAGCATCTTCTCACAGAAGCCACCCCTGCAGCACCCCCTCTCCCCTGCTACTAAAACCTTGCCAACAGGCAACCTTGTCCACCTGCTCAACAGGTTTCTAGACGTATTGCTGTTGCTCAGCAGATGACACATTTGTAGGCAAGCAACTCCTTTTCTTCCCGTAAGACTGGTGAAAAGATGACACTTTCATCCATAGGGAGGGAACAGTACGCTCAAATCTAAGTTGCCATCTTAAGATGACACAAATCTATTGTGTCTCTCTATTTGTACACTATAAAAAAGCAACTGTTAGTACTGCAAACCTGTTTCTGACAACAGGTTTCCACTCAATCAGCTCAAAACTGGCAACAGTCGTAACTTAAGCTTGTGGTTAGCAGGCGGCAGCCATCTAACTTGTTCTTAACTTACAGACCCTAACTTGTTTCACACAGCGTAAGAAATAACTGTCTGATGATAATTACTTCTGGTCACAATTGTTTCCAAAATCACTGGGTATCCAGCATCTGGATAACCTGATGATCTGGCCATTTATATAGGTACTTTACACAGTTTTAACTATTTTGAAAATCTGCCTTTGACAACTAAGTGCTATTTAAACTTCTAAGTTTAAAATCAGGCTTTTAGGATCTTAAATATTAAAACCCCAGGATCTAGAACACTGGCTGGCAGATTTACAGATTGAAGGATTTACTTTAAATTTTTTCAGATGGAAATGATGTTATGATGAGCCTCTCGATAAATATGGAGAATTCTGAAGAAAATAAAATTATGCCCATTCTTGAACATGCAGGGTTCAAACCTCCTGCCTTTTGTTTCCCTAAGATTGTTCTTTCTATGCTGTTAGGAGAGACCTGAAAGGGAGAAATTGGTGTTATTGCAGCTGAATGCTTGGGGACATAATTGTTCCTGAACTGTTAACAGTATCTGAAGACAGTCAGGAGATGCAACAATGGAGATTACCTATCTGAATGAGGAAGAGATTACCTAAACTAAAACCTACACAACTTCTTATGAACACAGGCTGAGAGAGCTGGAGCTGTTCAGCCTGGAGAAGAGAAGGCTCCGGGGAGACCTTCTAGCAGCCTTCCAGGATCTGAAGGGAGCTACAGGAGAGCAGGAGAGGGACTCTTTGTCAGGAAGTGTAGTGATAGGACAAGGGGTCATGGTTTTAAACTGGAAGAGGGGAGATTTAGATTGGATATTAGGAAGAAATTCTTTCCTGTGAGGGTGGTGAGGCACTGGAACAGGTTGCCCAGGGAAATTGTGGATGCCCCATCCCTGGAAGTGTTCAAGGCCAGGCTAGATGGGGCTTTGAGCAACCTGCTCTAGTGGGAGGTGTCCCTGCCCATGGCAGGGGGGTTGGGACTCGATGATCTTTAGGTCCCTTCCAACTCTAACCATTCTATGATTCTTAGCATGCTTGTGTCCTCAGCTGGCAATGCCAAACCCGAACAGCTCATGTTCGCACAGCACTAAAGCATGACAAGTAAGCATCACGCTACAATTTCAAGATGTCCTTGGCTGAGACAGCCTGCCAGTGCAAATTCAGTGGCTAACTAGCAGCATGGGAGAAACGGGAGTTAGCAGTACAAGTCTACTGCAAAACTGTATGGATCTATTTTAAAGCCTGCACTAAAGCAATTACATAGAATTCTGAATTTACAGTATAAAAACCATATGGAAGCCCTTTCTGTCACTTGATGCAGTGAAATCTGTTCTCCATCCAGCACAAGCACAACCCGCTGAGGCTGGGCTAAGAGAAAGGCACAGCTGAAAGAAATTCACTGATCTGGTGCCTCTCCTTGACAGGGCTGTTGAACAAGAGGCAGCTGAACTGGATGAAGCCAAAAGAGATGAGGTGGATAGTATTCTCCAAGGTCCCCAGCTGAAGCCTTTTCTTTGCAGTACGGAGCTCGTTTCAGCCTCTGCATACTTCATTTGACCCTCTTCAGACCCTTCTCTGTGTGACTTCTCTTCAGTCCAAAGCAAACAGTCCTAGCCCCTCAGATGGGAGAGGTAAACAGAAGTCTCCTGACCTTGGGATGCCACTTATGTTCCCAGGGACATTGTGTGCATTTGATAACTGGCATTATCTAACAAAGACGCATTTTCAATGCTGCTACAAGGGCAATATACTGAATATGTCAAACAAGAACCTGCATCGTTATTTTCATCCAGACTTTTCTCTTTCTGTGACTGACATATAAGAGTGAAGTTAAGCCAGACTTCACCTCTTCTCAGTGTTTCTGACTTCCTTTACTCCTGTAGACTACAAAACTGTTGATTTTTTAGGGAGAACAAGAAGCTCCAACTCTCCATTCCCTGTTCACATGCTGCACACGCAGATGTGCACACTCCCCATCATGGCAATGCAGGCCCTCCACATTCACAGGATGACTTTCCATCTTGTTTTGCTGTGGAAAAATTCCAGGTCCCAAATTTAGCAAGCAGTATTTTGTAGTTTTGCTAGCAAGAGGAAGGGCAGATAAGATTTTGGTTCCTTGCAGTGTAAAGATTGTTTAAAAGCATATTTTCTTCTGATCAGAAATTATTTCTGACAACCAGTGTTCACAGTGCCAGGGTAGCTAAATTTGCTGGCACTGCAGGGCTGACTACATAGTAGAAAGGGCAGAATTCTTCCTAAATGGCCCCAGAAAAGCTTAAAGAGCTGGGAGGGTAAAGTGTAAGGTCACCATAATTAAGTGGTACTATATTTATTCTTAGCTCAACTGAGAGAGATTAGTGGCAGGGAAATTTCTACACTTTGAACTTATAAACTCAGGTGTTTTATGCAGTCAGAATCACAGCTTCCCTAATTTGTATTTTCCTGTTATTTTACTGAAGGAAAGACAATTTGAGAAACAGGAAAGTCTGATTGTAAAAAGCTGCAATAACTGTCGTAGTAGAACCATATGTAGGAGTAGTGCTTGGAAAACATGACTTCAGGGTTGGCTGCACAGATGTCAATTTTTCTGTGTTGTTTTGTCAGTCATCTGTAAAGTCCTCAGAAGGCTATTGAAGATGCCTATGCATGGCCTTTAGCATGAAGAGGATGTTGGGGCTTTTTGGAAGTGAAATGGCAAACCAGATTATATTGCTGGGGCTCTACAGATCTATCAAATCTTAAACTTTTTTGTGTCCATGTGGTTTGGCTACGTGTTCTTTTCCACGTGAATCATGGCGGACGCTTTTGAAAGATGCTTCTGTCTAGTGTCTTGACAGAACCTCTCAACATATACAGGTTTTAACTATGCATCAGAGATAGTTATCTATCATACGACAAAGGCATTCAAGGCAACAAAAGGAGATGGTGAGTGGAAAAAGCTATCTGTGTCACCACCCAGTTTTAACATGTATTTGTTTTTAATCAGTATTTGCTCATCGCCTAAACTTCAGGGCACCTATTCTGTTCTAGTTTCTGCACCTCTAGACAACATAGCAAACAGTAATCAGAAGCAGACTAGGTACTCCTCAAAAATGATGGCTCCAGATCTTTCCTAGCAGATGCCATTCTTTGCTACCATATTTCTCTCTCTTTTTTTTTTTTTTTCCCCAGGACACAGTGTTTCACCAGTACTTTTAGCACGGAGGAACGCTTCCAAGTGTAAGCACTTAGAATATGGAGTACATTGCATTCAAGGTTGCAGGACATTCTGTACGTGCTCTGTTGACCTACATATGCCTTCTGGCTCTTGCACAAGGACACAAGGCAGCTCTGTTTCCTGCCATGAGTCATCACTCAGGAATGATATTTAAATAGGAGAAAAAGAAAAAAAAAACAACCAACCACGAACAGATTCCGGGGAAAAGCAAGTAGCAGCCTGTGTTTTTTACAGGCAGAATTGCAGCTTTTTTCCTTTTTGTAACAGTCTTGCTAGGAAATACCAAAAAAGTCAAAGCCTTGTAGTTTCTACAATGCTACAACTAACCTGAGTGGAAAGACTATATTAGAGCAGCATGTTCATGTTGGCCTGCTGTAGTGGAGTAGATATTGTCCACCTGTCTCTCTTCACTAGAGTTTAATCATGAAAAATTTTATAAATACACACACGCACAACACCTTTTTATCAATGAAGGCAGTCTTAATTTAAAGAACAAATGCTTAGGACCTGGATAGTTGTGAGGAGCGTGCACATTAACCTTTACAAGTATCAGGTACCTCAAGTTAAATGGGCGTTAATTAACTTGAGATAAAGTCACGTGAAGACAAGCTCTGTTGAGAGGGTGGTAGAAAGTGCTTAAAAGAGACTTTTTCTGGGTTAGTCTGCATCTTGTACCTCATCCTGAAGAAACTAACAGTGATTAGTACAGGATACAGCATACTACATTAAACCACTTTAATCTACCAAAGTAATGATTTTTTTTTTTTTTTCATTGCTGTAGAACTCTCAGAGAAACATCTTGCTAGACACAAACTTTTCCGGGAGCTTTCCATTTTGTTTCTGTCTTACAGGCAAGATTTTTTTTTTTTTTTCTCTAAAACGAATGGCAAATGAAATTGCATAGTTTTTTCAATATTACCAAAACCTGAGGGGTTTTCATTGTTTTTGTTTGTTGGTTGTTTTTTTACTATCATTTTTGACAGGACCAGAAAAAGCCCCCGAAGGGAAAATCTACGGTAATTAAGATGTGGGGGAAGGGAGGAAAGAAGGTGAAAGACAGCACAGGGAGGAAATGGGACTCAGCTGGCTAAAAAAAACAACTACACTGTGGAGGATGAACACCAAGAGGTAAAAGAAGCAGTGAAAGGACTTTTTCAAGCTCTTACTGTGAAAAGGCATGATAAGCATCATTTCACAGGTGTTAAAAAAACTAAAGTAAAAGTACCAGTAAAGCAGAATCTGTCAGCCAGATTCTTCTGACTTTTCAGGCTAGAAGTGACTGAAACTGAATCATTTGCTCGGGGGCTTTCAGCCGCCTGTACAAAGCCAACCTGATGGTTCTCTTCTGAGGAATTAGCGTTCGTATCCCTCTGCTTCACAGGGCACTAATCAGTCCCTGTGTTGGCAGTCTCTTCTAGAAAGCCTATTACAGCAAGAGCACAGAAACTAAACTACTTTTTCCTTTAGTTCATGATCTCATGGGCTCAGAGAAGAACCACAGAGGGAGGGAAGAAGTCAAGTGGGTGTAAAAATTCATAGGCTTTTACCCACACCTCACCTCTTCTGAGGACAGACAAAGATTTTCACTGTGAGTTATCTATCCAAGGCAAAAGATTATCTTCCAAAAACAACTGCAGGAAAAAAACACGTTATTCTAATATTATTAACACTCAACTGGAGGGGCTGAAGTCAGCTTAACAGGGCCACAAAAGTCAGCTGCTTAGAATAGAAGAGGGTATTTCAGTTGGAAGGGACTGTCCTGGTTTCAGCTGGGAAAGAGTTAATTTTCTTTCCAGTGATTGCTGTGAAAGGAACGTCAGTAATACCTACTGCTTTTAGTTGTTGCTAAGTGATATTTACTCTGGCCAAGGACTTTTTTTCAGCCTCCCATAGAAGAACAGACAGAATGATGGAATGGCTGATGAAATACTCCGTATCATAGATGTCATGCTCATTATACAAAAGGGGGCTAGCCAGGGGGTGGGATTCTGTGATCACTGCTATGGATGGTTCCAATTCACTGGGCAGTGAGAGTGATCTCTGTAATTATTATTATTGTTACTGTTATTTTTCCGTTTCTATTAAACTGTCTTTATCTCAACCCATGAGGTTTTTTTCCCTCCCTTTCCTCTCATTTTTTTTCCTCTTCCCCCCCCCCCTTTTTTTTTTTTTGCAGTGGGGCGGGGAGGGAGGAAGAGGGGGAGGTGAGTGAGCAGCTCCAGGATTCTAGTTGCCAGCTGGGGTTAAACCACAACAGAGACCTACATCAATCATCTAGTCCAACTGCCTGACTGCTTCAGGGCTGACCAAAAGCTGAAGGGCATTGCACAAATGCCTCTTAAGCACAGACAGGCTTGAGGCATCAAACACCTCTCCAGGAAGCCTGTTCTGGTGTTTGACACCCTCTTGGGAAAGAAATGTTTCCTAGTGTCCAGTCTAAACCTCCCCTGGTACAGCCTTGAACTGTTTCCACATGTCCTGTCGTTAGATTCCTGGATGAAGAGATCAGCAGCTTCCTCTCCACTTCCCCACTTCAGGAAGCTGTAGAAAGCAACGAGGTTGCCCTTCAGACTCCTCCAAACTGGACAAGCCCAAAGTCCTTAGCTGTTCCTCACAGGACATGCTTTCCAGCCCTTTCACCAGCTTTGTTCCCCTCCTCTGGATGCTTTCAAGGACCTTCACATGCTCCTGAAACTGGGCACAGAACTGCACACAGTGCTCAAGGCTGAATACAGCTGGATAATCGCTTCTTTCGACAGGCTGGTTATGCTGTGTTTCATAGAACAGTTCTGGTTGAAAAGGACCTTAAACGCCATCGAGTTCCACCCCCCCGCCACAGGCAGGGACACCTCCCACTAGATCAGGTTGCTCCAAGCCCCATCCAGCCTGGCCTTGAACACCTCCAGGGATGGGGCATCCACAACTTCTCTGGGCAGCCTGTTCCAGTGCCTCACCACCCTCACAGGAAAGAATTTCTTCCTAATGTCCAATCTAAATCTCCCCTCTTTCAGTTTAAAACCATTACCCCTTGTCCTATTGCTACATGCCCTGATAAACTGTCCCTCCCTAGGGAGGGCATCTGATACACCCCAGTATCTAGTTTGCCCCCTGGGCTGCCAGGGACACTGCTGATTCAAATGGAGCCTGCTGTCATCCAGCACCCCCAGACTCCTTTCTGCAGCACTGCTCTCCAGCCTCTCCTCTCCCAGTTTATACCTGTGCCCAGCCTTACTCATCCTAGATGCAGAATCCAGCATTTTGACTTGTTAACTTGCATCCTGTTAATCATAGCCCAACGCTACGATCTAGGTCAGTCTAGATCTCTGCAAGGCCACCTGCCCCTCAAGAGTCAACAGCACCTCCCGGTTTGATGTCATCAGCAAATCAGATGATCGTCAGCAAACATCAACTTGCTCCTACCCCCAGCTGTCTGCCACCCCTTTCACTGTGCTGATAAACCTTTTACGGAGATGGATTTTATCTCACATCACAGAAGCTGTCATTTTGAAATGTAACTTTACAGGGGGGAAAACAGGTTGTGGGGTTTTTTCCCCACCTCTTCAATGACCTAATTGGCCTAATCCCCCACCTCTTCAATTGACCTAACAAGTGCAGCTCCACACACCTTTGTACTGATTCACCGAGGAGGGAAAAATTGCATTAGGGAGGGGGCAGCAGCAGGAGGAACAAACATCTTGAGGGTTAGGATCTGATGCTAAGAAAACAGTACTACCTGCTGAAGGACTGGGGGCTGGTGGGTACACTGAGAAGCTGAGAACCTCAGATGAGGTTTCAAGGTCCCCAAGGAGCTCTGCACTTGGCTCACCCCACCAGCCCTGCACTTGGGTCTGGTCCCCAGCCATGCTAGTGTTTTCTTAACAACTGTTTCCATGGCACTGTCACGCAGACATTATTAGTCATCCTGGCTGGAAAAGGTGGTGTCAAAGGTTCACACTCCAGCACCTGTCACCTCCAGCAAGGGCGAGGGCTGAAGGTGGTCTCAGAAGGCATTGTAAGGAAAATTTAGGTATTGTTTTTGCAGAGTAACCACTCGGCCAGTAGGTATTGTTTTGGCAGGGGAACTAACAATGATGTGGCCTGGAGGTGATTGAGAACAAACAGGCTCATCAGGAGACACACAAGAATGCTCATCACTTAGACAAAAGGGAAACCAGTCCCTACAGGATTAGGTTTAAAGGAAGGATGAATGGTTAACCAAAACCTGGAACGTTGAGCAATACGTCCAGAAAAGGGAAGAAATAAACAAGTGAAGAAAGAGGTGTAGGTGGGGCAATGGAGAGAAGCAACCAGAGGCGGGACAACGGGAAGGTGCCTCGGGTAGGCTGGAAACTCTGGAGCTCCCAGTCAATAGGGAAAAAGGGGAGGGACACTTCAGCCAGGAATAGGGAATGCCAAGGAGTCACTCCAGCTCCCCAAATTGTTCCTGACTTTTTGGGTCACCCGTTCTCTCAAGAATATTTAAATAAAATGTGCTTTGTATCGATCACCGTCTGAGCTGTTGGTGGCTGAGGAGCGTTTCTCCCACCATCTAGGTCAAGACTGGTTTGATGGGGGTGAAGCCTCTTTCAGGAGCTTGTAAGCACAAGGTGTATGTCCAGCTGAACTGGCTGCTGGGAACAGGCAATGAAGTTCTTTGCATTCAACCCATTCCTTTGTTAGTAGCTGTAACAGCACTGTGGTTTAATTTAAAACATGAGACGGCAAAAGTGCTTAGAGGCATTTCTGTTGGTAAGGAACCATTCGCCGTGTCCCTTGGCGTTGACACCTGAAATCAGAGACAAAATTAACAACTTCTGCCATGCTCTTTTTGAAGGTGTCCTGGTTCTGACGGGGATAGAGTTAATTCTCCCCAGAATCTAGCAAGGACACGGGTATTCCATCCCACGGGCAGGCTGGGGCGTCCCGGGTGCAGTCAGTGAGCAGTGGTATCGTAACTGTGTTAAAATAATTTTGTATATTCCTCTATCCATCTTATTGTTGTTTTCTTGTTCCTCTTGCTGTCCCGTTAAACTGCCTTTGTCTCAACCCACGAGTTTTGCCTTTTTTGATTCTGATTCTCCCCTCACGGCTGTGGGGGGAGCCTGTGAGAGCAGCTGCCATGTGGTTCCTTGTTGCTGTTTGAGGCTAAACCATGGCAGGGGGACAGACCACAAGCGGGACTATACAGAGGCATTCCCGCTGAGCAAAGACAGGAGGCCTCTAGAGCAGTTCTAGAGCATGATAATGTGTGGGAGTTGCTACAGTTCTTTAACAGGTTTAACCGGCCCTGACACAACACCCCTGGAGTTGTCAGCATTTGCAGCACATTAGCCATCACCTCATGGCAACTGCGAACCGACAATGTCTTCTTCCCCATCTGTGAATGATCTGTGCATGAGACTGTCCCTCCTGATGCGCTGAGGGGAGTCCCTCCTTCTAACATTAAAGAGCAAAAAAGATAAAGACAATGGCAAACCTGTACATACAAGCCCAAATTTCATGTTCTCTCTAGATCTGTTGAGGCTGGGAGGCAGCACTGACAATGAATATTCTCAAGTACATCAAGCCAAAGACATTTGTGACTCGGTACTTCTAGACTCAGGCCTCTTTGACATGTGTGATTGTGTTCCTGGTTCTCTGGCTGTGTGATGCTTAGATCACCCCTCCATGGTTAACTGCATCCTCAGGCCTCTTTCAGTCACTAAATGGGTGGGTCTGGCTTTAAACTGGGGAAAAAAGAAGCATGGCTTGCAGACCTCTTCTCAGACACGTTGCTCATCAAATGCTCTAACTGACTTGAAAGACAGTTTGGTCCAGATTTCCATCCAAAAGCTCTTGCTTAGATTCAGCTTTATAGCTTCTAAGTGGAGTGAATAAACAACCGCCCTTTGACTGTCAAATTTTGTCACTTAGACTCTAAGTAAATACATTATTAAGACTTGTTTACACACAAAGGTTTTCCTTATTAAGACCATGTGTGGACAGTGTTGTTCTGAATAAGAAATACCCACGTGCAGTTATTTCAGAGCAGCCACTGCACTTTTGAATTCATTGCCTCCCCCAACTCACATGAACTTTGAAGTGCTGTTAAAACAAACATGTTTTTGAGAGCTTGTCTACCTGCCAATATAATACACAAAACTGGAGACAGAATGAGTGCTCTTCCTGTTAGTTAACAAGGATGAGAATAGCTGTTGTGCTCTTGAGTTTGCACCCCAGCTCGTTTCACAATATTTACAGCGACAGCCCTTGACCTTTTTTTTTTTTACTGTGTCACCCTAAAATGTGTAGCTCTGGTGGGCAGAACTCTCCCCATTCCAAATCTTCCATGATGACATGATATAAAGAATGTTTATTGGACAAGTATGAGTATTTCAGGGGAAAAAACATATTTGAATGGTTATGTGAATAAAAATTTCTGTACAAGGGCCAATGCCATTGGGCTTAATCACTTAATCTCTTTACAAATGTTTAACATTTAGCTTCTTATATTGTTATCATCTCACTATGTCCAGCCATTTCTCTGTGTAATTTCCCTCGCCTCATCACACCTAATTCCACAGAGAGGGGTCCTCCTGCAGTTAAAACCTATCTGGGAATCAAAATATATTCCAAGCACAATGTGCACACACCGACACAGAAACTGTAATTATGGTTGATGATTAGTGGTGAGTGAGTATTTTTTGCCAAAAAAAAGATGGAGAAGAAAAGCAAAAATATTCCTGGCTTTTATAAAACTTCTGTAGAATTGGAACATTTCCAATTCTAATTCTTCCTAATTTCTTAATAAATTTCTTAAACCTTTCTTAGTAAGGTTTGACTGGCAAAGCTAAAGAAAATTCAGCCTTCCCAGTCTCCATGACCAATGGGACCTCAGAGCCAAAAAGTTTATGAATTGATGGAACTACAGTGCACGGGGCAATTTGGTTTTAATCAGAGGATGGGCAAAAGAGACTCAACTACTGACGCACGTCCTCTTGCAAGGTCTGCTGGTACAAAGGTATAACTAGCTTCATATAAATTTATTAGAAGACCTGCTGTTCAAAGTCCCATGCCCAAGGGCAACAGCATAATCTTTATGTTGTGTTACAAACTTCACTGTTATTGATTCATCTTTCTTCACCTACCAGATGTGAGCAGATCGCCTAAATCACATGAGAACAATAATCTGGATTTGGCTGTAGGACTCGATCACATGAGAACGCAGGGACGGGTCAGCTGCCATGAATTACTCAACTTTCTGGGAGAAGATGCAGCCTCTTGATCACAATAATGTCCTTGTGTAGGTGGGCACACGTGATGGTTTTTATGAGATTTGCTGCTGTTATCTATGAGGAATAGCACATTCAGCATTTACAGAGAAATATGTCTGTTCCTGCAGGGAGTGGGGCATGAGGGGCAGTTAGTGGTTGTGCCTCTGCTTTTCTTCTGAGCAAATAATGCATCCCTGCTGGCAGCTCAGAGTCTTCTGGCGACCAGCTCAGCTCTGAAATATGAGCTATGGTAGACGGGAGGAGGGAAGGTCAGCCTGGAAGGGGGTGGGGGAGGATTTCCATTCCAGACATAGGCTTTTGTTTAGAGCACTATTGTTCAAATGGGAGTTATTTGAATGATCAATGAGAAAAATTCCCTCTCCTCCCTCCTCTCCCCTTTTTAAGGAATCCTAGTGCAAGCATAAAGGAAGATAAACACTTTTTGTTCTATTTCACTGATTTCATAGTCCCGATTGCATTTAGCATTTCATGGTAAGATGTCACAGTGTTCCTGCCTTTTCAGTTTACATGTGGATGTACAGTTTGCTTGGAAATACGTGGCCGCTCATACTGCATTAAGAAAACATTGGAACCATGATATAAACCCATCAGCTAGACATAAATTAGCACTATTTCAAATTCTGCTGCAGCGTCTCATCAGTTTTCAACATTTTTTCTCTCATCCTAGGACAAAGGCTTTAAACACCTCTGCTGACATTTGGAGAGTTTAGCCTCTCTTCTGTCAAACACTGAACACTTTGTGAAACCCCAACATTAAAGAACTCACAAACAATGAGAGAAAATCAAGGAAGAACTTTTGTTTTAACAAATTGATTGCTGTGATAAGAGGCACTGTTAAAAAAATATGCATTGAAATCCATGACATTTAAGCACATATATTCCTTATTTCTAGCCAAGGGATACACGACACAAATATGGGGCAATGTGTGCTCCAACTAGTAGGATATCTTACCTAATTACCCAAGTTATTGCTCAAACTAAGGGGAACCGTGAATTACTTCTAATAGGTTAAAAATGACAGCAGAAGCAGGAGGCTCAGATCAATTCCACTTCTCCAGATTGACTGCACACAATAATTACTGCTTGATATCAACAAGAACCTAATAACAGGAAATAACTTTCTTAGAAAACTGCCAGCAAAATATACTTCTCCCATACGGGTCCGATATTTACCTGTTTTGTTTGCCAATACATACATATGTTTTGTGATGGAGACCATTCTCTGGCACTATAAAGGAACACAAACTATTCTCACCTTAGTTGAAATGAAGGTAGCTGTTGCTTAATTGAAGGGAGACATTCTTCCACCCTAATGGAAAACTAATGTGGAAAGTTTCTTAGTCCAGTTCAGGAGAAGAAGTATTACAGACCACATTAATTAAAACGCCCGCCGCCACCACCCATGGGTAAACTACAAAACTCAGAAAACTGCAGTTATAAAAACTGTAATTCAGACAATTGCTATTGTCCAATCAATGAATGCAATTTATAAAATTCCTCCAGGAATATCACATTAATAACCTCCCTGCTCTGAGGCAAAGCCCAATAACTTCTAAAGACTAGATGAATCACAACTACTCGGTCATCTCGCAGCTCGAAGAACTATAAACACCAACACTTATAAGTCATAGTCTGCACTGCTGTACCAAGGTAGGTAATTTTTTTGGTGCTGCATATGAACTCTAAGCTACAGCATACCGAACAAGACTCTACATGATTTAGAAGACAAACTTTGGAGTAAAAATTGACCTTTTACTGAGGTCCACAGAGATACTTTGACCTTCAAAAGATTTCTGGAAGGAAGGATACAAACCTACTTGTTCGTTAATTGCTACTTTTTGGTGGTTTTGTTTGTTTGACTCTTCATTTGCTCTCCTTCGTGCTCTATTCTTTTCCTCTGGCAACCTCCCTTTATCTCTTTTTACCTTTATTCAATCTACAATGTTCTCCCCTTTCCTCCTACACCTTGTGTAACTTTTTCAACCTTTCTCTCTTCCCATTCTCATCACCATAACTGCTTCTCATCTTGGCCACTCTCACGGGACCCGTTCTTGACTCTTCTAATTTGACATTTACACTCTGCAAGAAAAGAAACTGGTGACAGTTTCACTTTCCTGTTCTCTTTGTCCTTCCCTCTTCTGAGTTAGCAAAATACTTAAGACTGAAACAAAACGTGCATTCGTGACTGAGCTACCATTTAAAATTATGGAGATGCGTAATACCTTCCTCATGTGAACTCTTCATCAGGAAATCTGAAGAAAGGGAGTTCTTGGTTCTTCTCTGATGTTCTTCAAGCAATTTTTCAGAGGTGCTCAGGCCTGGATGTGGCCACAATGTGAATGAATCAGGAATGAAATTAGTTCAGGTTCCCCACCCTCAGGTAACTAAGACAGACCAACCAGGCAATACCAACTGCAGGTTACACAGTTGAAAATGACTGATCCCCTAAATCTCTCCAGTAACTCTATTCTGTGGTCAATTAACAGCAAACCAGATAACATTAATGGCAGTTACAGATCATGGGATCTATGGAGAAAAAACCCAACCCCTTTCCTTTAAAAGTTATTTCTGATGAGTCTCCATTATTCTTTAGTTATGATTACGTGTGTTACAGCAGACACTTGATAGTGCATTATACTTGAGGGTTCAAAATTGTTCTAATTATAACAACTTTTTTATACATGGGAGTTTTTGAAATATTTGTGTGTTTAAGCTTTCCACATTAAGCCTTGAGAATTTTCTGTGTTTCATCTCAGCTGGACAGTATTTTGAAATGCTCTAAACAAATTTGGGTGGGGTTTTGTTTGTTTTTGGGTTCTGTTTTGTTTTTCTGTTTCACTTTATCAGGGGGAAAGAAGAAAGCATTTTATTCTCTAAATACATTATTTGCCAAGGTTCTCACTGCTGTGGTCAAGAACCCAAAGTGGAGAGCAATCTCTCTTGCTTTCAAAGATTTGGAGAATTCTAGACCAACAGTAAACTTTCTTTGAAGCCAGATTACTTCTGGTTTCCCTTATCCTGAAGGACAATTGCACCCCCTTTTCCAATAAAAAGTAATTAGAATTTCCTAAAGTGAGTAAGTGAAAATGTTTTGCCCTAGCTGTTAGAGAAACTAGAATCAAAGAATTACATGTAAAGTTTTAACATAGGCTTTTATCTATAAATTGCAATAGAAAATGAAGAAAAGATAAGCAATTACTCATCCAAGAAATATATTCTACTGCCTGTATTTTAATCCTCAACACTAACAAAACACTTCCTAAATGCTACAGCAACAAAGAATTTGGTTTATTTTGTATGCATAACAAAACCAAGGAAACGTAGGAAACGTTGAATTGTTAAGATGGAAGAAGCAAAAAAAAAAAGTCCCACAAGTGATAACCAGCCAGGATCAATATGTCCCCAAATAAAGAAAAGAACCATCAGAGACCACATTTTTTTGTATCACCAGTACGTTAAAAGCTGAGACCAAACACCAAGAGCATTGATCAGGCTTGTTTACAACTAGTAACAACAAATGCTATTAGCCAAGGCCCAACTTAATAACAAATCTAGAGACTTCTTTAACAGTGCAAACTGTTAAAAAAGGTAAGCAATACCCAGAATAGAATGGTGACCTACCGCTCAACTTCCATCTCCAGCAAAGAAATGCAGCCTATCTGGGGCTGTTCCATTTATTGTATCATCTTGATTTATTCCTACAATATTGTGCCCTGAATATGACAAAAATCTTGTGCATGACCATAATGTGTACTGGAAATATGGGATATCCTGGAGTTGTGCAAGCACCTTCTTTTGTTCCGTTTCAGGTGGTTTTGGTTTTTTTTGTTTTTAAATTTTTTGAACAAATGCTTGATTTTGCAGCCTTAACAATGGTTTAACTGAAGATTTTTATCAGTAATTTTTTAACAGAAAATGAACAAAACTTGATCTATTTTCTTATTCTTCCCTAGCAACTCAGTCACAGGATGTCAGCTTGACACTTCGATCCTAAACAAGACTGAACTATAGACTTCTGTGTCTTGTGCTGGCAGAGAAATAACTGAGGTTATTTTCATCTGCTATGCAGAGTGCTGTGCCCTTGTGAGCGGATTTCAGTACGATATTCTTTCTGATGCCTGGGGAGATTCAGAAGTCATGAATTTTATTCCAGACCCGAAATAGGGACCTAGTAGATCAGTCTTAAACTCCTCTGCCTGTTTCCCTTGAAAATGACCCTTTCTGCTTCAGTCTTTCCATGCTGACATCCAAATCTTTGCTCTCTCTTACCTCTATTTCCAGCCCATACTTTCTTGCCCAGCTCATGAAAATTTCGACGTGAATAATTGGTGGTGCTCTAGAATCACCCAAATAAAATCCTTATTTTCTAGAAAAAAAAAATAAGATTTTGCTACTCATTGCTTCCCCTGTTATAGGTATAAGGTTTGCTGGCAGACACATTTGGTTCTAATCTTCAAGTCTCAATTTAGCGGATTCCTTAAAAAGATATTTTCACTTTCCGTTCTTTCACCCCTGAAGAAATTTTGAGAGTAAAATGATCTCAAATCCACAGCCTTCCACATACACTCCTGAATTAATCCTGTCTCTCAACACAATGCAGTATTACACCCCAAATCCACATCTAAAAGGTGTTTTTCTCTCGGGGAGTGCACTGGGGGAGAAGTTGCAAGCATGTGCACAGCTGCATGGAGAAGAATGGTCATGAATTACATTTTAAAGTCAAAATTTCCATTAGCTGAAACCATGGTAGGGCTCTACAACATTTGGCTTTACTTCTTTGTTTATTCCTTTCACTGTATCTGTCCAGGCATCCTCAGGTATGAACCATAGGTATCAAACTCCCCTGCCTTAACTTCATTTCACCTATGGCTTCCTCAAAATCTTAGTTCCATCACTGTTATGCAAAGCTTAACTACACAAGTTTCCACCTTACTACTGCATATTTTAAGCTTATTTTCTACTGTTTAAGGTTCATTTTGAGGCATGTGACCAGAAGATGCTTCTGCCCTGAAGTACAAGAGAAATACAGCCGCTGTAATAAGATGTTTGAGGAAAGGCAACTCCTCTTAGGTAGGTCAGCCACAGGCAGGTTTGACTGTTAATTTGAAAGGGCTTCAAAGATTTTAATATCCTGCTATCAACATCCACGCTACTTTTGTGTAGCCAAGTATCTCTGAAATTTTCACATAATCTGTCTTCACAGTCAGCAGAGAAGGAAAATGGGAGACTGAGAGGGGCAGACCTTCTGAGAGGATGGACATAGGCACTTTGCTTTCCCGCCGCCCCCCTACTATAAAAAGGAGAGAATGAGTGCGGAGGTAGTCACCTCCCCTCTGGTTATCCCAAAGAGGTCTGTCTGCATGGTTAAAATTCAGCCAGGTCTGAACGGAGCATCTCTGCAATGCTGCACGCATGCGGTGTCTAACACAACAAGGCAAAAAGAATCTCGAGCTCACTGAGGCTATTCCCACACACTGGAGTCTGGTTAAGACATCAGGTTCAAGCACACATTCTAGTAACAAAAAAGAAGATGAAGATGCTCCCAGTTCTTCTGGAAGAATGCCCTTGTTAGTCCTCCAGTTTTACATTTCATAAAAAACATCACACAAATTGAGGACTAAACCAACAAATTCCATTTATAGTATTCAATTATACTAAGCAACTCTTTACAGTATGCTCTTATATGCAGTATGTACGCTTAAAAGACTGTATTTCTTTCATTTATCTCTCAGGACCCGTACTCAAAGTTCATTGTCACCTAGGAAACGGTGGAGAAAAGCAACACAAGCAAAATATTTCACTGAACATCTTCCACAGCTTCAGATGCCTGTAGTATTCTCAACTGTTCCTACAGACGTGGAATCCTCAGCCCTAGTTTTTGCAGACTGGTGAAAGGTGAGTGGCAGTTGGATTTTGTCTGAAAATGCAAACTCCAGTCGTTTGAGAAGAGTAGCGTAGTCTAGTGGTTTGCGGCCAGATGATCGATGTCCTGTGCGTGACGTGAGGTGGCTTTGCAGTGACCTCTGCCAACTCCCTTAAGCTCGTTCTCGTTCATGCTTCTGTGAACAAATTTTTTTTCACGCCTACCCTATAAAAGGATCTGTGACATAGGTGATACGCTGCTGTTTCTTGAAAGGGCAAGAACATAAACTTGCCGAGCAACGTGTTAACCCAAACATCTGAAATATGCAAATGGCAGAAGTAATCTGCTTGATGTTTGACTCACTTCTACTATCTTAACATACCCTCTTACGGTTACACCACCGCGTTGTAACAAACATACTGGGGGAAACATTCGGGATAAAATAAGAGATAAAAACACCGTTTTGTCATTAGAAACTTTACTTTTTTTTTATTGTATATAAAAATGCAATACAATTAAAGTGTGACAATATTAACATAGCAACTCTGAAGCAACACATACTTGCCAGTATTTAATAGACAGATGCAGGAATTGCAGAAATCAAACTGCTTGATCATTGGCTCACACTTCACAAGCAAGCATG
>VZRU01018128.1:247771-287391 GCA_013398155.1 Pedionomus torquatus | reverse complement strand
CCCTTTTTCTTCCTGTATTTCAGTGTATTCTTTCAGTTTATTCTGTGTTCTTTCCTGTGTTTTCATTCTTGCAGATCAAAAGCCTGACTCCACTTTGGAGAGGGTATTGCCTGGGGGTTTGAATTCCCTCTATGGAGCAATTTCTTCCATCATCTGGAGCTGAAGGGAGACAGCACGCCTCACCCTGTGGGTGCTGTGGGATGCCCCTCTGCTATTTGGAGCCAGTGGCTGGCACGGCTTCTCTGTGGCTGAGCGGTTTTGTCAGGCATGGTTTTGTGCCAAGCTGGAGCTGTATGTGTGCATGGGCTTTCACCAGCTCTGCTGCACTTCTGGTAGTTTTGGTGCAAACTTTGTTTTCAGACCTCCTTGCTTCTGAAGGCATTGAGGAAGTGACCCTACACACCTCAGGGGATGTTCCCCACAACCCCAAGGTGGGGGGGATAGGTGTGGGTTTCCACTTTCTTCCCTGGCTTTGGTATGATTATTCAGCTGAGTAAACCCAACAGCTGGCTGCTGCTGAAGGAATCTCCACCCCAGCCCCCCCCACCCCTTTTCACCTGTGCTAGCTCTGGCATTTGTCAGACACCTCACTGAGCATGTTTAGTTCACTGATGTAGTAGATGCTATTCCCATCCTCCGAGAAAAACATTCTACCAGATCCGTGAGTTGAGCTGGCTTCCCGAAGACTCCAGCAAATGCTGAAGCCAGCTCTAGAGTGGGTCTGCTATACAAGTGGCAGAGGAATAAGCAACACTTTCTATGGCATGTTTATTTGTTTCACTGATGCTGTCAAGGTCTTCCTGAACAGTTCCTTATTAACAAGAGGCAACCACATGTGTACTTCCACTTGAACCTCTGCAGGTCAACCATTCATCATCCTTAGGAGTATGAGCACTGTAAGTGTAAAGAATTCTCCCACAGTTGGGTGCCACTTGCATCCGCATCTGGATGTAAAAATGTATGTACAATTCTTGTTGATTTTGAGGATGGCACAGACGACAGGCACAAGTCATCTGGTTTGTATACTGTTACAAATGTTTGCAAAATGTAGAGATTCCTCAAGCAAAGTAGCAGGAAAAGTTCATACATATGCAATTGGTTGGCCAGCACATGTAGAAGGAGTTGTGGACTGGTCCTGTCTGGCAGTCAAGCTCTCACTGAGCTGCTCACATCCCACATCCCCATCTAGAACCCCCATCCCCAGCAAGATGGTGGAGAGAAGAACAGGAATGAGGAAGCTCCTGTGTCAAAATAAAGTTGGGGTAATCACTTACCAATTACCATTGTAGGCAAAAGAGATTCAGCTTGGAAAAATCAATTTAATTTATTGTCAATTTGTATATATAAATATAATGACTGATTTGGGTGCTGGGAAACAAAAACACAGGCATTAAAACACATGGGAAAACTCCTTTCCTCCCCTGTATCCCAGGCTCACATTATTCTTTCTTTCCAGACACCTGGCACAGGTCACACTCAGTCCCTTCAGCAAGGAAAAGAGTGGGACAAGGGAGGAATATTACAATCAGTAGATAACAGTTTCTCTCTGATACTCCTTTCATCTTGCATTTTTCATCTGCTCTGGCACAGGTCCTCATGGGTTGCAGGGAGTATCTGCTGCCATGGAACACCTCCTCCTTCTCTTCCTCCTCCACTGGAACCAGCTGGAACTGTCTGTGTCTGGCACAGTGGCCTTTTCTCATAGGAGCTACCCCTGCAGTTCCCTACTGCTAACACGGTGACATCTGCACCTAGTACAGGACTCGGAGTTACGGAATCACAGAGTGAGTTGGAAAGGACCTTTGGAGGTCATCTGGGCCATCTTCCTCTGACTCCCTCCTGCCAAAAAGACCAGTTTTGAGGTTTATGATATGGTGTAATCATAATATAATAAATTACTTAGGATTTTGATATGATATAGGATTTACACCGCCTGCTTAGCTTCGCTTAGCATAAGTACATAGATTTGTTAAAGTCTTTAGGTTGCAACAGAGTTAATTTACTTAGTACTTTTCCTAGCAGCTGGTACAGTGCTGTGTTTAGTCTTTTAGTATAAGAAAAATGTCCGTAACACCCTGGTGTTTTGGTAATGTTTTCCCTAGGTCTGGAACTTTTCAGTTCTTCATGTTCTGCCAGCAAGCGCTGGTGCACAAGAAGCATAAACCAGGAGATAAGGAGGGTACAACAGAGCCTGCAGAGATCAGCAGAGGCTGCAAATCAACAAGATAAGAGCAGTAAGTGGCTTCACTGCCTGGACACAGAAAAATAATCCAGTAAGGTGTTAGAAGACCCCAGACCAAAAGTCACCATTGGCTTGAGGAGTGCATGAAGAATGGGTATATACATCACGAGGGTACAATTGCAAGTGTAATTGCAAGGAAGCCCACCAAGACCACCTGGTCCAAGTGTAAGTAAATTAAACCAGTTTTTCTCTAAAATGAAATTACCTTGTTCTCCTCCGCGGTGTTCCATTGTTGCTACAATATTGCAACATTATTCACCTGTTTCTATCTTCTGTCCTACCTTACCCTGATTCAGGCCTCAAAACCGTCTTGGTGGCCCTCCAAGACTTGCTATATCTTCTAGTATTGGGGAGCCCAAATCAGAACACAGTACTTTGGAGTGGTGCAGTTTCGGATGTGCTGAGGGAAAAAGCGGGAAATAACAAATCCCTTGAACCTGCTGGCTGTGCTTCTGGCTAATGCAGCTCAGTGGTTGGCCTTTATTTCTGTGAAAGTGCGCTGCCGAGCCATGTTTAACTTCTTGCCTACCAGGAGTCGCGGGTTCTTTTTTGGAAAGCTGCTTCCTAGTTGATCCCCTAAGCTGTACAGATTCATGGGGTTTGTTCTGTTCCAGGTGCAGGATATTGCACTTCTTTTTTGTTGAACTTTTTGAGGTTTCTGTTGACCTATTTTTCCAGTTTGTTGAGACTGCTGCTGAGCAGCAGCCCAGCCGTCAAGCGTGTTGACCTCTCCTCCTCCAGTTTTCTGTCCACATCCTCCACATTCCCTTCAGCAGCTGCAGAGTGTTTTAAAGAAGGCTGTTAACACATCATCTTCACTGACTGCTGAAGGAAACACATCTATTCACCACTTTTCTCTAAAACAAGAGCAGCAATGACCTTGGGGAAAATTTATGTATGGTACAAACATGCGCGTGCACACACACACACATATTACCAAGTGAAGTCTGAACAAAGCTGCAGTTTGCAGTTATGCTGCATTTTAGGTACCCCTTTCAAGGACCCCAGCTCCAGGAGTAGAAGAATGCTGCTTTTCAAAGTTCCTGCTTAGCCTTAAGACAGAGAAGATTTAAGAGAATAAGGGAAAAAAAGGTCTCACTTTCATCTCACAAGAGGCTGTCTGCCTCCTATCTCTGCTAAAAGGGAGTAGCCCCTTTACATAAAGTACAGCTACCCCTTCCCCCACCCCATCCGTTGCCTCCAGCCCTCATGCCAACAGAAATTACTTGCTTTTTCACATTTTTCAGCAGAGTCAAAAATATCCCCTCATTTTCACATGAAGATTTGTAACTTTCAAATATTGGCAGACCTGGCGCTGTCTCTGGGAGGCTACTCTGACAAAGGGAAAGTCTCTGCTCTCCTTGCTGCCGTGCTCCCTTGGTGTCTCCTCCCGATTTCCTTAGAAAGAGCAGGTCAGACCGGCTCTGAAATTCTCTAGGGAAAGAGTTTGGATTTTTGTCTGTAGCTGCAGGGATGAGAGAAGGTAAAAAAGAACATAGGAATCTTAGGAATTTAAGCAATTAGAAAACCATTTTAAATTGCAACTGAATACAGCTTATTTTGTAAAGGGCATGTCACACTCACCCTCTTTGCAAGAGGACTTGAAAAAATTCCTTATAATACATTGTACCTCATTTAGGATAAGCACCAATAGTCCTGATTTTGGCTGTTCTCATTTGTCTCCCTCTCCTGGTCAATGGCAGTTATTTTTTTCCTGATTTTGTGGTTTGGGGTGGAGAAGTTTTTGTTTGGCTTTTGTCCATACACAAAGAACTCAAAGTGAATCAGTGGCTGAGCAAAATGGATTTTATAGATATATACTTCCTCTATTGTATTGAAGGGTTAAATAAGTATTTACTTATTTAAAAATTCACCTCTGCAGTTTTGAAATGAAAACATAAAACTTGCCATATCTCTGAAAATGAGCCAGGGGAAATCCTGATAAGGGGAGTGCTCACTTTCAGTCAGATTTGTCATGCTGGAAAGATGCCAGGAATAGTAGTGCTGAGAGGTGGCTTAGTTTCTGCAGAGGTGGTGACAGGGAGAAGAGCTGGAGTCAGTCAGTTTAAGGGAATTTGACAGTTTTGGTATAGTAAATTGAATTCTTCTGGCTTTTAAATGCTTACTATTGACATTATACGCTGCAGACTGCCAATTTTTACCTTTTTCCTTTTGCTTTAATGAGTCATATGATAAAATGTATGTAAAGAAAAAAAAGAGAATTATTTTATTGCTCTGTATAATGAAGACCCTGGGAACAGACTGAGGGGTACTTAGATAATGCATAATCTTCCTGTGCTGGTTCTGACAGTGACCGTTATTCCCTGAATGCAGTTATCTGCTCAAGGGATACCTAACAATCCCAGCTGCTATTTAAGTTCAGACTTCCACAGACCTGGAGGCTTCATCCTCAGCACCCTTAGAGTCTAGTCAGGGATTTTCCATGGACAGGTCAGTTAATTGTGTCTAGTTATGTAGATAAAATGTGTTATGTAGACTAGAACAAACAGACGTTCCAATGTAATTTCATTTATGTGATACAGAAGAATGTGAGTGTCCTATAGCCCAAAAGATTCCAAGTAGTTAAATATCCAAGTGCGTCCCTAAGCTATATTCACTTGTGCAGCAGCTATGTTGTCTTCCTGTCACCACTCCACCATCTCCTTTTCCCCATTTTAAAAAATGGAAACTAAATACAGGCTGGTTTCAAAATCGTCTTCTAGTCTTAAGGAGAAATCTGTGCTTCAACGGCAAACGTGCTTTGCTTTTTAAAAAATGTATTTATTTTTTACATTTTAGCAATTAATATTGGTACATTCAGGAGAGAAAAGGACAAAATTGTAGAGACGAGTAAGGAACACCAGAGTCTGAGTTCTAAGAAAGTAGCCAACTGGATTATTTTATTATTTAGAAGGCAAAGGAAAGAACAGAGTCTGCTGAGTGCAGAGTGGATATTCTCAGAAAATTCAAATATATAATTGGTAAATTAGTTAGAGTCCTTTAAGAATGTTGTTTGTGAAATAACATTTTTACTTTCCTGGATTGTCTTATGATAATTTTTCAGCTCATTAAATTCACTCAGATCTCCTACTCTGACATAACCAGGAGATTTTTTAACATGTGTTGTTTTTTCCATAATTTGTCATAATTGAATGTTTTCCCTTTACCAAACAAATGTTCTACTGTGGAAATTTTAAAGAGAAAGATAACTATGCCTGAAAGTGGCCTCCCTCCTTTGTTAAAAGTGCTTTAGGCTGTCATTACATTGCTGTTTTAATCTAGCAGAAGTATGGGCTGCTGTTGAAAGGAGCAGGCTGATTTTCTTTCTCTGGCTGTCTCCTGCCACTTTATCCCACCTCTTCTGTTGTGCCACTCGTATGCCTGTGGCTGTGCCATGAGTTGCTTCAGGGAACCACTCTGGGTGAAAGCTAGTTTTTCTTTTGCTAGCCTAATTTTCCTCACTGGGAGAAGTACAAAGAGTAATGCCAGCCCAAGGGCAGAGACAGAAAAAGTGTCTGGAGCCAGGCAGGCAGGTGAACAGAATTATCTTTAATAGTCATTTGACAGTCAGTTTAAGCTAAGTAGGAATTACAGAAGTTATTATGTGCTAGCGCTGGAGGTACTGCTACTGTTTTGAGCAAAGTATTGATAACTCGATAGAAATCTGATTTTCAACAGAATTGTGCAGCAATCTGCACAATTGTCTGCTTTCTGAACATTTCAACATAGAATCACAGAATGGTTAGAGTTGGACACTTCCAGGGATGGGGCAGCCCTAACTTCATTGGGCAACCTGTTCCAGTGCCTCACCACCCTCAGACCGAAGTAATACTTCATTAATCATAGAATCATAGAATGGCTAGAGTTGGAAGGGACCTTGAAGATCATCTAGTTCCAACCCCCCTGCCACGGGCAGGGACACCTTCCACTAGACCAGGTTGCTCAAAGCCCCATCCAGCCTGGCCATGAACACTTCCAGGGATAGGGCATTCACAACTTCCCCGGGAAACTTATTCCAGTGTCTTACCACCCTTAGAGTAAATAATTTCTTCCAAATATCTGATCTAAATTTACCCTCTTTCAGTTTAAAACCATTGCCCCTTGTCCCATCACTACATTCTCTGGTAAAGAGTTCCTCCCCAACTTTCCTATAGGCCCCCTTTAGGTACTGGAAGGCTGCTGTAAGGTCTCCTGGAGCCTTCTCTAGGCTGAGTAATCCCAACTCTTTCATCTTGTCTTCATAGGAGAGGTGCTCCAGCCCTCTGATCATCTTCCTGGCCCTCCTCTGGACCTACTCCAACAGATGTAAGAACACTGGGGGCTCTAGAGCCGGACATGGTACTTCAAATGGGATCTCACAAGAGCAGAGTAGAAGGGCAGAATCACCTCCCTCGACCTGCTGGCTGTGCTTCTTTAGATGCAGCCGAGTATGCAGTTGGCTTTCTGGGCTGCAAGCTCACATTGTTGTCTCATGTTAAGCTTCTCATCCACCATTATCCCCAAGTCCTTCTCAGGGCTGCTCTCAAGACATTAACTGTCCAGGCAGTATTTGTGCCTGGCACTTCCCTGACCCATGTGCAAGACCTTGCACTTGGTCCTGTTGAACTCCATGAGGTTCACACGGACCCACCTCTCAAGCCTCAGCAAGGCTCTCTAGATGGTATTCCATCACTCCAACGTGTTGACTACACTACACAGCTTGGTGTCATCAGCAAACATTAAACAGTACAGATTCCAATACCAACCTCTGAAGAATGCCACACATCACTGGTTGCCATATGCACATTGAGTCATTGACTGCAACTCTTTTGAGTGCGGCCATCCCACCAATTCCTTACCCACGGAGTGATCCATCTGTCAAATCCATGTCCCTCCAATTTAGAGACAAGGATGTCATGTGGGGCAGTGTCAAATGCTTTGCACAAGTCCAGGTAGATGATGCCAATTGCTCTTCCCTTATCTACCAATGCTGTAAAGCCATTGTAGAAGGCCATCAAATTTGTTGGGCATGATTCCTCTTAGTGAAGCCATGTTGGCTGTCACCAATCAACCTCCTTATTTTCCATGCGCCTTAGCATAGTTTCCAGGAGGATCTGCTCCATGATTTTGCTGGGTACAGAGGTGAGACTGACAGGCTTGTAATTATCTGGGTCTTCCTTTTTTCCCCTTTTGCACCCCCACACCTTAGGTTTTCCAGCAAAAGACCAGTTTCCTGAGAACCACATTATTTCAGTTTGGATAAATTCAGTAATTGTTACAGCTGCTGGGTAGATAATCTTGGCAAACCTCTAAGGATCTAATGGAATCCAGATAAACTGTGCCTGCAGGCTTCAAAAGTGTCTTGATTTATTAGGGGTCCGTAAGACCTAAAGCTTTGGCTGCTGAGTGGGAAAGCTGGCCACAGATATGCATCAATGTTGTTTCAGCAGAATCTACAGGAGATTTTTGCAGCCAACTGTACCTCTGCCTGTTTGACCTCAAATTGTTCCAGGTATTTGCCAAAGGTTTAATTAATATGTGCATAACAAATCTCTCTTTAGATTCCTGAGAGCCATTCTGTCATCCTCAAACATCTTGAAATACTTTAAAATCCTCAAGATGGTCAGCCTAATTTCAGCTGAAAAATATATGCGGAAACAGATATAGTGCTGCATAAACACTGTAAAATATGCAAAAGTATTTTTGCAGCACTGTATTTCAAGTGAAAGAAACATAAAATTTCATTCACAAATCTAACTTTGTCACAAAAAAAAGTGGATTAAAAATGTAAGAGAATTGAAAAAATAGTCTAATTTACTGGATTTCTTCTTGCAAGCTTTCTGAAGAGTGTTCAGTTATATTCAGGAGGCTTGAGGACAGAGGAGCGTGGGCATCCTGGACATAGAAGGGATTGATCCGGTGGTGCAAAATAATCTGCGGGGGAGCTGGGAGCTAAGAGTTGGGAGGGCATGGAGAACTGAGATGCAGGAGGGATGAGAAGGTGAATGAGCATGAGCTAAGGAACTGGAAAAACGGAGTTTGAAATTTTCTCTTGGCAAGGGATGAAGCCTGCAGGTCTGTGACAAAGGATGCTTGCTGAGAGTTGAATACACTTGCTAGTTGTTGGCAGTACTAGAATGCTTCCTGGCATGCTCCCACACAGCTGCTTACATAGGAGTAGTAATGTTGGTCCTGTATCTACGGTATAGCTTGACTCTGCTTTCATAAAAGAGCACAACATTTTCCAAATCTGGAGAGAGTGGGATTTTTTCTCTGTTAAAACTGAAATAAGATCTTGGAAAGTCATTCTGCTTTCCTATCCTAAAATAGACATATTGTGTAGCACTCCCTTTTCTTGAACTTGATTAAAATATTATAACTTTGTTGCTTATGTGTTGGTTTACATTCATAGTCAAGCTCCAGTGGAATCAAAGTTTATGTTTCGCTTGTCTTTCAGGGAATGCGATTAAGGGATCTGCACCAGACAAATACATGCTGTTTATTGACTTTTCATGCTCTGTGACATTTTCTTGTGTTAATTTCAGACATGTTTACAGACATGTCAGACGTGGTGTTCTGCAATGCCAGCTATGGAGACAGAAGTATTCCAAAGTCTAATACTGGGTTAATCAAGGCACAGAACCATTACGCGTGCAGTTCTAATGTAGCCAGTGCAGCCTGTGGCTGGCATCTGCAATAATTGGGTTAAGTAACCCAAAATGGGACCAGCAAAATAAACCAGGAAGAAGAATAGGTGCTGTTGTGTGATTTCAAAGCTTATAAGCAGGATGGAAGGAGATAAAGAAGCAGGGGAAAGTGTCTTTGTAAGGATTTAGAAAAGAGGCAGGAAAAACAAGTGCTGAAGTAAGGGAAGGCATTAGAAGACCCCCAAAAAACTGGGAAAAAAATAAAAGTGTCAAGAAGGGCCCTGTGAACACTGAAGGAGCTGCATTTGCATGGATCTCTGCAGTGTACCATCTCCAGGTCCCCAAGGCTGCTGGGATATCTGATAGCTAGGATTAGTGAGGTCTTATAAACAGAGCTATGTGCCATTGCTTAGTTTTGTGTACTTGTATCTTGTGTATGCAGTGAGGCTTGTCCATTAGATGATGGAGTGTCTTTGTCTTAATTGCTCTCTGCTTTACTGACCCCTGCTCTGATTTACTGCTTTGGTAACCACAAGAGCGCAGGCAGTGCTCTCTGTGTCTTTCCAAGCATTTTGGTGAGCAAGGGGAGGTGGGAAGACATAAAACAGAGTCTGCACTCAAGCATACAAGGTCACCTGGCATCTTCAGTTTGAGAGTCAAGGGAGCACCGTAAGGGCACTTTGTTGATGTTTGCATGCGCAAGGCCATAAATCATTTACCCACCAGACTGATTAATATTGCTGAATGCAGGAGGCACTCATCTTCAGTTTCATGTTTTTGGTGCTCATCTTGTCTATGTTGGACGGACATTTACTACCAAACCAGGAAACGTTGTTGATCCTTTTCTTTGTTACTTATGACCAATGAAGTTAACTCACCGATTGTGTGGTCAAAACAAGAAGTGCTGACCTGAGTCGCTGTGGGATGACATTGCCTTTTCATTGGATTCCAACTTGATTTTTTTTTTTTTTTTAATTCCTTCCTGTCCTGGTTTGAGGTAAAAAGAACTAATTTTCTGTTTTACAATTTTACTGTTTTAGCTGGGCCTTTTCTAACTAACTAAACTCTGAAATTAACAGCACATTGTTCAAAAACTGTTCACTCTCACAGTGATAAGGCCTGTTTATACCAAGGAATGGTATGGAAGGCGGCCAATGCTTATCCTTATTGCTGTAACAACCAAGGTCAAGTAACTTCGTTATTTGCTCTGTTGGAGGGTCGGAAGTGGAAAAGCGTAGAGGGGTCACACCTGCAAGGAGGAGCAGATAGGACAGGTGACCCAAAACTGACCAACTAAGGTATTCCATCTGATCCACATCATGCTCAGTATAAAAGCTGAGGGATCAAAGGGTCAATTTATCTTTCTTCGATGGCCGACGTCCAAGGAGAACCCTGACTGTTTGTCTGCTTTTGATCCCAATCTGAGCATTCCAGAATCCAGCTCCTGTTGATCACCAAGTCCAGTCTGGGACCTTCCCTGATTCCTGCTGGTGACGTGATCGTCATCCTGGGAGCTTGATACAGTTTTGTACATACTGTATCTATTTTATTATCTTCATCTTACTTTAATTTTAGTATTGATACTTCATTAAAGTAGTTTAGTTCATTCTAAACTCCTGAATCTCTTTAATCTCTTCCTCTCCTTTTTTTCTTCAAATCTGTCAATCTGGTTTTGGTAAATTTGGCTGAAACCTCAACACTTCAGTATTCACGATGAATACTGGTATACTGTAAGTTTTACATCACAAGCTTATCCGTAGTGCAGACTTCTAATTCTCTGAAATAATGTTGGTTTTGATCCAAATAGTGTCAAAGTAATATTTGCTTCAGCTTCTTAAAAAACCTTAAAGAAAGAGGATTAAATTGAAGTTAATGTCTTCCTAGAAGTTTGTATGTTATGACACTAAAGAGAGACTGGGAACACATTCAAGAAGAAACACTAAATAGCCAGATGAAGAAAATAATCTCCAACATCTACATAACATAGGAATTATCTGAAGCTGGTGAAATGGACATCGTACTGGCTTTAGGAACTTGTTTAGTTGCTTCAGACAAGGCCCTCATTTGCTTTTTTCATAGAATCATAGAATCATCCAGGCCAGAAAGGACCTCCAAAGGTCATCTAGTCTGACCTCCCTGCAATCGCAGGGACACCCCCAACTAGACCAGGTTGCCCAGGGCCTCATCGAGCCTCACCTTGAATATCTCCAGGGAAGGGACCTCAACCACCTCCCTGGGCATCCTGTTTCAGTGTTCCACCACGCTCATAGAAAAGAATTTGTTTCTAATATGTAATCTAAATCTGCTCTTAAAAGCCATTGCCCCTCATCCTATCTGTAAGGCAAGACACAGGGTAAAAACTGGACAGGGTAAAATTAGTAATCTGAAATAGGCAAAATTAGTAATCTGAAATAGGCAAAATCATTGTGTCATGGCTTCTCCATGATTTCCTGCCATTAATAATGAGACAGAGAATTGTGTGCAGCTCTTGTAGAGTTTGGCAAAGTGCTTCTCTTCTCTGCTGAACAGTATCCAATGTCCTCACTTGATCAAAGTTAAATGTAGATGTCTTTATTGATAGGTGTTCTCACACTGAAGGATTCAGGCACCAATCCTGCCTCTTACTCCAGACAGGTCTAGTTCAGTACAGACAGCTTTTGCTTTGGTACCTGTAGTTCTCCTCGTTGCTTAGAAAGAAATATTTTCCTTTTCAATATAGTTCAACATGCTGCATTAACTGTTTTCCGTAGCGACTCTTTGTCAGTCAGAGTACAGTTATCTGATAAATCTAAATAGCTTAAATTTCTCATAAAATTTCACAGCATGTCATGAGGGTAGCTGGAAACTTACTTGCTTTGGAAAGTTGCATCTTACTTGTAGTGTCTTGTAGAGAGATGCTGGGTGCCAGCAGCATTTCTTAATGATTTATTGTTGCCTGAGGGCACCTGAAGGTTTTCTTGAAGTTGTTAGGAGTCGGCTGCTTGTGAAGGGGACATCTCTCAGAGGTAAAATTGCACTCGCCCTCTGTTGCATCTGCTTTTCAGATACCTCTGTTAACTGTATATGAGAATATATCCGTAACTGTAGTTGGTATAGAAGACCATCTAGTGCACCTTGCACTTTGGAAAGAGGTAATTCTCAGTGATTTTATTTGATGAATTGTGCCTTTATATTTACTATTTGTCTACTTGAATACAGGCAGCTGCTTTTGTTCTCTGCAAAGAGAGGAGTTCACTTTGTACAGGGATCCCTTATGCTGCCTTCTGTGAAGATGAGTTGGAGACCCACATGCTGTCCATGGCTTACTTCTTCATGAGTTTTATTCTTACGGTTCTGCTTCAGAAAATGGAGATAAAAGTCTGAATTAGAGATTGATGTGAGATATTTTGAGTACCTCCTTGATGATGGTACATGATGGTTTTAGCTCTTCTTGACTGGGGCGGGGCTGGGAATGCTTCCCAGCTCCTGGGTTCAGCTGCACACCCTGGTTGTGTAAGGTCCATATTAAGGGATATGGTAGCCCTTCCTCCCTGCTCAAGTTTCCTACTTGTGTTGCACACCCATAGATAGCCATTAACTGCAGCTCTGGTTTGTCCTGTCCTGCCTCTAGGCTCTTTCTCAGTTCAGCAGGTCTATATACTCTCTTGATCTGCATCACTGGATGCCAGGGAGTGGAAGAATCAGTCTGGAGGAAGTGCCTTCACTTGCAGCCTGTAGCAGCTGAGCTCTACAGTCAAAGCTTTGGCTGGAAGAGGGAGGGGGGGTTAAATTTGGTATTTTCCAGCCCTCTCAGCATCCTCTCCTGGGAAGGGGTGGATGATGATCAAAGCTGCCCACTGGTTTATCTCTGTGTCAAAACACTTCTTGAAGCAACAAAGCTTTTACCATCCTTTTGGCTTTGGTTTTCTTAGCCTAGGTTTTCTCGGCAGCCTCCCAGGGCATCAGGGGGAATGTCTCACTAAGTGCAGCAGAGCTGGTGGGACAACTGGCCCCAAATATCCTACATCTCAAGTGCACCCTGTTTGTATGCTAGCTGAGCTACTGTTAGGGATTTCCCTGAGAGGTCTGTGGGAGTCAGCTGTGCTGCAGGACAAGCAGGGAAAATGGATGGAGACTCCGGGAGTGGGAAAAGCCCTGCCTGTGGGACATGGGGAGAAGGGAAGTGTTGGGGGGAAGGGAAGCGTAGATGGGAGAAGTATAGCAGCAGAATAGGGGGCAGAGTGTGAGGAAAGGGAGCCTTCTGGGAGCACACAAAATTGTAAAGGTACACGTGTGGCAGGAGATCGGACTGTAAGTTAAAGAGAAGATGTGTGGAAGAGAACAGTAGGGTGGCAAGATGGAAAAGGGAAGAGAAGCAGGCAGCAGTTGAAAAAAATAGAACGGAAAACTCCCTAGTCCTAGAAAGGAAAAAAAGGCAGAGTTATGCCTAGAGTAACCAGGAGGAAGCCCATAGTTTTGTGTGTGAATTTAAGGTTTGATGTGAAGGTAGGTTCCCTCCCTGAAGCAAACAAACAAAAAAATTTTTAACTTTAATGAAAAGGGTGGGACTTTGAAAACATTTTATAATTTTGAAGACAGTATTGGCAAGAATTTCACATCCCTCTTTTGATCTTATGAAAATGAAAAGATTTATCTGGAGAAAGAAGTGAGTAGTTTTTGAGAGTTCTGTGGCCAGCATTGGATTAACAGCTCTCAATTTGACTGACAACTAAGACCAGTAGACAAGTAGGAAGAGGAAAAAACAAATATTGAGATGAACCATAACAACTTACTGGAGTGGAAATTATGTTCTTGTAGTATAAAGAAACTTCATTTAATAACATGCAGTTCTCTTCTTATAACCAACAGCTGTAATATAACTAGTCCGGCAAGTCAAAGGAGATAAATTCGCTTGGGGGATAGTTAGCTGCTATTTATAACACAAATTGCTGAATCTACAAGTGTTTCCTGTACCCTCACCATCCTTTTTGGAAGGATAATAGAAGGTGTGTTTTTCAGGCTGTATCCTCTCCTGCTAATGTAGTTTTGGTTGGCCTGAGTCAACTGAGATGAATTATTCCCTTTTGAAAACACTTGTGTTTAAACACTGCTTATTTGAGTAATTGCAGAAATAATTGCTAAAGGACTTTGAAGGCTGAAACCAAGTCCACTTGTGTGAAAAGGGGAGAGCTTATGTGCTCCTGTGAATTTCGACCATGTCTATCTGGATTTATAGTAGCTTTGCAATTAATGTTTTCCTGTATTACAAATGAAGAAGGGATACTGTGCAGGATTTTGGTAATTTTACATATATTTTCTCCTGTCCTGTGTAGTGGGATGGGGATGTTCTGAGGCAGGCAAAAGCTTTTGAAGGAGATTGCCTAATGATGTTGTATATTCCTCTATTTACAGGACTCTGCTGCTGACACATAAAACACTTAAAGTGTTAGTAAAGGAAGTGAAAAGTAAAGTACACGTAAAAGGAAGAACATGCTACTCTCCATGTAAGTGCTGATGAAATGGCTAAATTTAGAAAATACAATATGTAACCTTGAGAATTATGCTGATCCTAATATTTTCTGAGGGTAGATACGAATACAACATCTCTCTGCTTCAGGAAACTGCAGTACTGCCCTCAGTAGTTTTTAAAATCAAGCTTAGTTGTTTCTTCTTAAAGTTTCAAAATAACATTCACTCTTTCAACCGATGTCTCTAGAAATACCGTTTCTATGACCAGTTTACTTGATGGGTGATATTTTGCACTGTGTTTCATGTTAATTTTATCTGTGTTCAGTTTCCAGCTTTCAGAATATCTTTAACTACTTTTCTGTGAGACTGAAGGACACTTCACTAAGAAAAAAAAATCTCACTATATCTGAAGTGCCATGAAGCAGATTCTTATCTTTCTATAGCTGCAAAATGTATTCATCTAGAAAAAGAAAATATATAGACATGTATTCATATAGAAAGATAAATTATCTTTGTTAAAAAAAAAAAAGTTGCTATGCATAATACCCTAAATACCCTAGTATTTAGGTTTTTTTTTAAATATTAAAAAAATTATAAACAGTGTATTATAATTTGATGAACATGTGTGGAACAAACACTTGAACTTTGAATAGCAATAATGATGCTACTTTTTGAAGGACAGGGTTACATGTGCAGTGAGCAAATGTCTGGTCACGTTTTCTAATGTTTAAATACTGAAAGTGGTCAAGTATGATTACCTTATTATTTTAAAGTATTATTAAAATATTAGTGAGCCATTAACATTATAGGGTATTAAATTTGCCTCTTTAGTAAAACAAAATAATAATCGTATTTCATTCTTTTCCCAGCAGTAGAAGGAAGACAAAATATTCTCATACAAAAAATACATTTTTTTAATTAATATAGATTATTCAACTCATTCTTTTTTTAAATTCTTTTTAAGCTAACTTACTATTAAGCTATTTAAAGACCATCTTTTTTTTGTGTGCCATGTTAGCTTTCTTTCACTTCTGTTTGAGGAACACCAGTATTCATTCCAGTTTTAAGTCATATAAAAGCAATGATGAATCCCCTAAAAAAGTGAAGTTGAGGAACCTTTTTTTATTATTATTCAGCAGTAACACCCTATACAAGCTATATTTTTATATTGTAGAAGGAGCAAATCTGTGGTTTCACAAGCATTAATGCAGAGTGCCTCTCCACTGTTTATGTGCAGGAAAATATTTATGTAAAGGTTAATGTTATCTCTTTATTACTCTGTGAATAAAACCAGGTATGTTTAGAGCAACTGCTCATTATTCAAACTGTTTTATCAGAAACCAGATGAGACACCTGCTTGTTCTCTCTCTCTCTTTTTTTTTAATTTTTTTTTTAATTAGAAGGAAAAGTTTTATCATCTGATCGAGGTTTAGTTGAGACAATTAAAATAGACTCTCTTAAAGAAAACTCCCTTCAGCATTTCAGCTGTGCAGCCAACTCCACACTGTCAAAAGCCTTTTCATCCTTTAAAAGGCTCCTGAACTTCCAGGAGGACAGAAATGCAGAATAAGAGATAGTCAACAGTGCCTTTGTTTTTCTGGAGTCCATACAATGTGGCGTGCATTATGGGTTATCAAGTTTGTGTGTTAAAATAGCTTTAATGCCATTGATAAAGAAAAGTCAGGTCTACACAGAATGCATTTTTGGGATATTTATTTATAATTACAGCTGGAAATACTCTCAGGTGTTGAGAATACCATTATAAAATGTGCAGAGTGCTTTGGAATTAGAGCAGTGTCACAGTAGTCTGAAACAAACCCTACACTGGTTGTTTTGTTATTAACAAAGTTTGTGTCTTATGTGGAGAAAGCAGCTAATCCAAAAGCTCTAGTCACACATAACAAGTGATTAGGATTTAATAATGTCAAGAAACTTTGCATGAGCCTAGCAATCTTTTGTTTCAGAGATAACTGCAGATATTTAAAAAAAATTATAATTAGTTTATAATTTCAACTACAGCAATCAAAGTGAAGGGTTAGTGTTTTACAGATGATAGAAAACCAAAATGTAAACAAAATTCAGATAGACATTTCTTAGCCCCACCATTTAAGCAATCACCCTTGGGATTTGTTGAGCAAGCAATTTTGAAAAACAATAAACCTCATTTTCTCATCAAAGATTAGGAAACTTTTCACAAAGCAGAAGGCAGACACACGTGCAAAACAGCATAGCTGTAAAATTTCTTGTTCAGTTTGTCTGCTGATGACCTGCTTTTGTGGAATGTGATGTAAAATGTGATCCTTCAACTGTTAGCTTTCTTTTTGCTGAAGCTGTGGGACATGTAGGCTTGAAAAGTGGGCACTGACTATATTTATTATGTTCTTTTAATTTACGTAGCCTGCACTGAGATACCTCACAAAGGCTGCTTACTTTCTATCTCTTGATGAATCTCTGCGATGAATGTATGAATCTTGCTTCAAAAGGAAGGTGTATACTAGTCTGTGGAATACACAGCCCAATCTTAATTTGATGTAATTAGATGATTTGTTAAAATGATTTGATGTAGTTTGATAGTGTTGATAAAACCAAACCAATCATTCTGCTAAAGCACCGTAGCATGGGAATGTGATAATGTTCTTCATTCAAAAGAAAAACAGTCTGTAGCATTTCTGAACATCCAAAGAAGGATAAAAATATTTGGAATGAAGAGTTTTTTATACCATGAGATTGTAGATCTGCTCTGAAATTGTGACTCTAAGTGGGTTGATAGGTCTGCTAAGATTTACATCATCGCTAGCACAGAGTTGTGACTGTTGTTCCTTGAAAGACCTCGCTTAAATCCCTTGGATATTAATTAAGGGTGATGTTTCACATGATAGTTAGAGCTGATTAAGTACATTGCGGCTATCAAGAGTGGCAGTCCTGTTTGCCTTTCCCTTTCTCCTGTGTGTGCTTCTGTCCCCTTGGATCTTGAATGACTTTTAGTAAACTGGATGCTTGCTGAAATAGCAGAAAGCCATTGTTGATGGACTAGTTTGCATCCTGCTCGTGAGCAGGTTGCGCTGATTGATCAAAGGGCCAGATAGATTCTGTAGGGGATGGTATAGGTAGGTGCAGGGGGTGCGTGAGAAGGAGTGGAGATCCTCTTTGGAGGCAGCAAGCTCTTCGACTGGCTGAGGTGTCTCATGAAGTCTCAACCTGAGAGGTGCAGAAGAGGAGCAACCCTTTCTGCCCTGCACCTTAAGCTCCTGGTTCCCAACCTCTCCCTCTAGCCTCACATAGGTACATGCTTGGGCTTCTCCTGCAGTGGGACCACTGATTCCCTTTCTTAATGTCTGTCTGTGGGTCACAGGCACATATAGCATCTTCAAAGAGACTTCCCAGCATCTCTGACTGGGTGCCTGTGTTGCACGTAAGTGATGGGGTCAAAACCAATATACCCAGCTTGTGTGGCCACAGCATTACCTGGATGACTCTAAGTGCCTCATATTTTTTTAACAAAATTTCTAACACTGGTTATGGATACAATGCATGCCATAAAATTATCTTCACAATAATGTTTGACAGTGGATCTCATGGTCACCTGAGAAACATACATGTGTTTATGCAGTGAGCTGAAAGATGTAAAAATGTGCTTCGTTTTCTTGTAGTCTACCTCTCTGCTCTAAGTGTTTGACTATCATTGTGTGTCTTTCAGATTGACCCTCAGATCACCTTCCAAAGCATCAAATGTTTACATTTAAAAACAGGCTGAAGTCTTTCTGAAACAAAAAAGACTAACTTGCACTGTGCAGTTGTTTTCCTGTATCTGAATAGAATTTGGGTAGATTTTAAAAAATGCTGGACAAACTGAAGAGATAACAAGAGATATTTTTTTTATAAGATATGTTTAGGTTTTCTTTCTTTTTTTTTTTTGATACTGTATATCTTCATGTTGCTACAAGTCATATGCATGAGGGTGGACTACCATATGCAGATTTTTATTTTTTTTTCCTGTGTTATCTTTGCACTCCTCCTGCTCTTGTTTTCAGTGATTTAGTGGGTTTTCATTCTGTGTGTCCTAATCTACATTGTAAATTTCTTTGGCAGCAACTGCCTTTTAATATATGCTTTTGCAGCAACACTACAATTAGATATAGTTCTGATTGGAACATTGTGGACCTACGATAAGGCAAACAATTACTAATCTTAATTATACACGTAACAGTAACGTGTCAGGCAGTTCCAGTCTCTGAGAGGTGGCCAGTGTGTTCTGGTAAGAAGAGCAGTTACTCTCTCTTTTCTAGCACTTCTTTTTTTCTGCCAGTCCACATTTGTACCGCGCATAAACAAGACCTTCAAACCGACAGCAATTCAGGGGATGCTCAATCAGAACATTTTTTGAAGTTGGGATTTTGGCACCCATGAAACAAGGTATTGAACAAGTCTGGTCCGCTACAGACAAGGGAGCGAGGCAGAGCGGTGAGATGCTTTACCAATGCTGCCATCTCTTGATCTTGTTTGGTATTGCCACCTTAAAAAGTCGTGGAAGATACGCTGGGATTCTTAAAAGCAAAGCCAAGACCCCTTAGAACCCAGGTGTTAACAAATTATATCATTATTGTTTTTCCTAACCTCTCAACTTTTATATATATAAACTACATAAACATATAGCTGAATTTACCTCAAGCAAGGCTACCCTCAGGCTTTTATATTTTTAGTAACTTTCTTGACTGGTCATACAAACGTTGAGGTTGTTCTGAATTGCTGTTATTTAAATTAAAAATGAGGAGTGAGCAACAGAGATGAACGAAGATAACAGCTCTGTCCAGTAGTACTATATGCTCTGGAACTCCTAAAATATCTCTTTTATGACTGGAAGCCATGATGGGGGATTACAAAATTTTTCTGAGTTCATCGAAGTTGAAAACCCACTTAAGCAATGGTTGGTTTGGGGTTTCTAGAGATTAGGGTCCTAGTTAGTTTCCAGTGAGAAATACAAAATGTTGATTCAAAATTATAATTCTGTGTAGAGATTTTAGTGTTGGTTTTTTTTTTTTTTTTTTTTTTTTTGGCCAGAAAGTTGGTCACTGGAAGATACCAGTTTCTCATACCTGAAAGAATGAATGAATGGAAAAGGGTGGATTCCAATAGGCTTATATTTTCCTGAAGCTGTATCTCCAATTTATCAGTGTTTTAAAATGTGGAAGTTCAAGATTTTGGGTTAAAATGACAATTGTTTTTAAGACAGTGTACATGAAAACCACTGAAATCTGAAGGTCTCATTTTGAAATGACTGAGATAGATCAAATCATAACTAAAACTAATTTTGGGGGTTTTAAATTCAGGAATAATTTCAGTAAGATTCTACAAAAATAGTCTATCTTGGAAATTATTATGGTTAGATATTCATTTGTGTGGAAGATAACATTTCTCAACAGGTCTACTCTGTAATCAGATGGAAATGAACTATGTCCTTGTTTCTAAATATATTCCTTCCTGGACGGACTGAAACCTGTGTGTGATTATAGTCCCTGTCTTGGGGATTTGGTGCCTAAAGACAATTATGCCAGTCTAGCTGTTTTCACAAGCGCTTTTAAAAATAATTTGAAAATAATAGAATTAGTGATAAGAAAATGCAAGTTTGTATTTGGACTTCTGCTGGTTTTCCTCTCATGAAAAGATGAAGCGGCCCATTTCCAATGAGGATGCTGTTTTTCATGAGAACTCATCTGACATTTCCAGTACTGCTCAGAAGTTATGCATTACAGAGTACTGATCTGAACTTGAACAGAACTGACAACTCAGAAATATTTGGATCTGTAACACAATTTCATGTTTTCCCCTTTAGAAAGCCCCACTGTAATGTCATTTAGTAACTTTGCTACTCTGTCATTTCAGTGATGGGGGAAGACAACTGTTTTTATTTTCACATTAGTTCTTTTATTACTATTTTTCTTGTACTTTTTCTGCTAGTGCTGGTCTTGAGTAGGTAACTTATGGCCTAATATCAGAGCCCTAGACAACTGTGCTGATTGCCAGAGGCTTGGCAATTGGATCCATGAAGTGTTTTAAAGTTTCGTTTTGTGGGAAATTGCTTTTCTGTTCTTCCCCAAATAAAATCCTGCTGCTGCCCACATTTCTTTTGTAATGGGAGGAGCAGCAGTGGAGGAGAGATGGTATGTGTTTATAAAGGCACTTGAAAAACAAAGCTTTTGGGAAGCTGAAGCTTACTGGGGAAATGAGAAGTGGGCCACTTGCATTTGGTCAAGGGGTGGAGTTTTCAAAGACTGGGATGGGTAGTACTGTGACTACTATTTGCATTTAGAGAGGCTAAAATAGCGATCAAGAGGTGTCTCCCACCCTGATTCTCTGCATGGAGATGCTGTAGCCCTGGGTGTCCTGTTGTCCTGAGATCTCCCACAGAGTAGCATACTGTGTCTTTCTGTGATCCTGCACTGATATCTGTCTGTATGCTGCTGCTCCTCTGATGGACATTACTGCTTTGTGGCCTCGTGGCTTCTGCATCTCTATGCTTGGGGAACAGGTTCATGGTGGTGTTGATTAAGGACTCTTTAGAAATGAAACGCTTCTTTGGCTGGTTTGTTTGGAAGAGAGAAATGAGAGTTAAAAAAAAAAAAAGGTGTGTTTGTGTGAAACAGCAAGTAGAGCCAAGGCTTTTTGTTTTCATGAGATTTTGTGGTTTAATAAAACAGATGAGCTTTCTAGGGAGCTCTAAAGAAAATCCTGGTAACTTATTATTCCTTTTCTGCTTGCTGCTGCTTTCGAACAGCAGCCCTCTCTTATTTCCGTAAGTTTTAGAATGACTTTTCACTGTAGCTCCCATCCAGCTCCTCAGCTGATCTTTGTAGATAGCTCTGCAGAATTTACCAACCAAACTTGTTTTTCCTTTCTCACCTGGCTGCATTATCAACTTTCAACCCTCTGCTGCTTTTATACTCAGAAAAGGCATGCGGTGTTTGCAACAAGCTACATGAACTGAGAGTGACCTCTCCACAGCAGCATTTTATCTGGCTCCTCTTATCCATTAGCTATTCTTTTTGTAAAAAGCAACTGTTTGAGCTATGTCTTGTAATTGTCTTTCCTTTTCTAGGAGTGCCAGTTCACTTCTTTTCTTTACCTATCGCCAACCCTGTCCCTCCATCTGCAGGATTTGATTCAGTTGCCCTCCTGGTCCCTGTGCTTCCTTCCCATCCCCAGGCATTCTGTCTCTTCTGCTCTGAGATTTTTAGAAAACACATATATCACACAAATCCCATTTTTACTTCTTAAACATCTGCATCTCCTGTTATCTCTTATTTCCTTCTTATCCTTTTCTTACTTTGGAAAATACCTCGTCCTGTCTGAAGAACACGGTGTGATTTCTCCTTCCAGCATTCAGAGCATACCGTTTGGTGACTTTTGATCTGGGCTCCCACCCCAGAAATTATGAGAAATTCTTCCATCCCTCCAAAAACTGAATTTCAGCTTGGCTTTGGACTTAAAAAAAAAAGAAAAGGTGTGTGTGTGTGTCCTGGTTTGAGGAAAAATGAACCAATTTTCTGTTTTTACAGATTTACTTTCTTAGCTAGGCCTCTTCTAACTAGCTAAACTCTGAAATTAACAGCACATTGTTCAGAGCTGTTCCGTCTCACAGTGATAAGACCTGATTATACCAAGGGATGGTGCAGAGAGGCCCTTGTTTAGACTTATTGCTGGAAGAACCAAGGTCAGATAATTTTCAGCATTTGCCCGTTGGAGGGTCCCACCTTCAAGGAGGAGCGGACAGGACAGGTGACCCAGGACTGACCAACAGGGGTATTCCATCCCATCCGCACCATGCCCCGTATAAAAGCTGAAGGATCAACAGGTCAACTGCCTTCTTTTCCCCCTTTTTCGCCATCAGTGCAGGGAGTGTTCACTGCATGTGCACAGGATGCCCAGTACAACCAGAGCCATAATGAACTCCAAACTAGATAGCATCTTGTTTAGGGAACTAGAAAGTTAAGCAAGGTATGGGCAGCATCATGGCTCTGGCAAACTAAAGGTAACTGCACTGAGAGTTAAGAAAAGAGGTAGATTCTTCAGTCTTTATCTATTGACAGAGAAAAGAATCTACTGGAAAAACAAAGTGACAAAGTGTAATTTTTGTTGTAAAGTGTCATTGACTCATCTTCCTGCAATGCTGAAGTCACGCAAGGCAGGAAAGGGGATAGACCTAGAAGGAAATGGCTTGGGGGAAGAGTGACACTTTAAAACCAAGCATGTTCAGAGCAAACTGCAGACAAGTCAGCTCTCAAACTATACTGAGAGTTGAGAATCTCTGCAGGAGCTAGCAAAGATGGTGAAGCAAAAACCTCTTTCCTCAGGAAACCACAGGGTATATTATGGGCCAGCATTATGTCTACATGGTGTATTATGGGCCAGTATAAGCTTGTGACTACCAGAAATATGTTGCATAAACATACTCCTGACAAGTCGGTCCCTGAACATGTACATACGTAGCATGGCAAAGCGTTTGCTTACTGGAGATAATGCTGCCAACCCAAACATACAGAAATCCTGTGCCAAGTCTCCCCTCCAAAATGAGATTGCCTTCAAAATTACAAGATTAAACCACCATCAACAACAACCTAATGCAATACATTTTGGATTCTTTTTATTTGCTGTCTGGTGTTGGAACATTCATTGTTTGCCTTAAAGTTTGCTACATTGTCATGAAAGCTAGAAATGTGCTTAAAAAAAAATAAATCTCAGACTCTGGAGTAGTTATCTGATTATAGTCTCTGCAGTGCTGTCAAAGCCGTCAGGTATCACGGGAGTTGTGCCGGCTGTGACTACTCAGGATTGTGTAACGGGGGGAGATTGACACCTCTGTGCTGTAAGGATTGTGGGTTTGAATGCCAGGGTGGGGCATATGTGAGTTGAGCAGAAGATAAACCTTGAGTGAGTTCAGAAGATGTGCAAGACACTTAAGGGTGTGGACAGGCTTTCTTTTCTGGGTCTGGGCAAGGTGATTTAAGATGTTCCAGGCCCCAGTTGCTCTACTTCCCCCAGTGCTGGAGACTTCTGCCTCCCCAGCCCAGTTGGTGCAGTAGGAAGGGTGCAATTCCAGATCACCTTCCCCAGCAGTTTAAGCTCAGATAATGGGCTCGGAACGACAGTGGGTGAGGAATTCTTGCACCTTCTGTCCTTGTGGGAGTGAGGATCCTACTGACAAGAGCGAGAAGATTGGGGGTGACATGCATCTGAGGAATGCTAATGTCTTGAATAGCTTCTAGTTCTCTGTAGAACAAATGTGTGTCTAACCCAAGGCAAGGTTGGAAAGGTGCTGTTAACATGGTTTGATATTACAGACACTGAAAGTTCCTGCCTCTGAGGTCCTTTCTGCTTTCTCAAGAGAGAACCCAAAGACCTGTAGTGCAGGAAGGAGCATGTGTGAGAAGAAAAGGATCAGGTGTCGCCTCAATGAAATTTATTTGCCCTTCAGACTGAGGCTGAGCCACTGAAACTATTTTGGGTTTTATATCAGCATTTAGGAAGGAGGCTGATTTCCAACTGGATAGTGATCTGTCATCTTCTGCTCCATCACTGCTCTGTGTCTCTCCATGATTAGACACAGATGGAGTTGTCTCATACAGGAGTCCCTGTCCGGATGCTGCTGCTGCTTTGATTTTGATGCCCTATGTTTGGAATCAGATCCTAATCCACATCAGAAAGCAAACAAACCCCAAGAGCTGGAATGCAGTTGATGTATAAGATAGGCTGTCTGGGTGTTTTCTCAATTTCTGACATTTATGCAAGGCTGTCTCTTGTCCTGAGGTTATTATTACCCAGCAAAAGTATACAATACAGTTGGGGTTAGATCAGCCATTTCATATTCATTATAATTTTAAAAAGTTCTTGCCTGACCTTATGTGCTGGTAATGATCACAGCTCTGTGTGTGTGTGTGGGTAATGCATCCCTCTGTTCTAGCTGTCCTGCTCCTGTCAGTGAGTCCGAAAAAGGGCTGTTGTGTTGATCTCTCCGCCAGTCCCCAGGGGTTTTCAAATAAAGTCCCTGGCCGAGGTGGAAAGAAGGAAAAAGTGCTCTTCTCTGATCCTGTATGCCAAAACTCAGGGGGTTACAGGAGAGAGATGAAGAAGAGAAGTGAAATCTGAAAGCTGGTGAAAACAGCTGAGTAGAAAACAAATCACTGGGGCAAGGAAAACATCACTTTCTTAAACTGGAATTCTCTGTACTCATCTATTGTCATGTGACAGAAAACCACACTCTGCACGAGGTTCACACAAGATGGTCATGTGAGATGAAGACTGCTCAAATCTTGTACCCTTACAAGGAAACATGAGAAGTGTTCCCAGGGCATGTGTTTCTGCCAGTCCCACCCGACTTTCCCTTGTCTTCTTCACTGTTGGGAAGGCGTGTCCTGGAAAATATAGTAGTCTGAAATGAACGTTTTCCCCTTCGACTTGTTATTTGCAGCCAGATAAAGATTTTGTTTCCCAATAACCTTACTGTTCAACATTCAGGCATGTCCTGAGGAGGAATTGGTGATATTTTTGTGATGCCTCAGATGTAATTGTGAGTGTTCCCTAATTTGCAGCAGTGCAAAAATTGCCTGTATGTGATGAGGAGGAAGGCTGCTTTTTCAGGGTGGTGGGTGAGGAGTGCTCTTCTGTTCCATCCCACCGGCACCACTCTGATGAGCCCATCAGAGCACTGAGGATGCACACAATGAATGCTAAGCACATCGTGCAAATAAGCACAATAATAATAATGTTGAAGATGGGAAATGAATAATTTCTCTAAATGAAGCTTGGGCAGGAATTCAGATGGAAAGTATGTAATTAAACCATGCTGGAACTTGATCAACATACTGAAATGGTACTAGGAAAAAAAGAGAAAAGTTATTTAATGACTATTAGCAGGAAGAACCTTGCCTTTTTATTTAATCCAAAAAGAAGACAACTGCTAGCACCAGGAAACATCGGATTCCCAAGAATCCCTCTGCCTCTCACATTATTTTCCCATGGAGAGTTGCTGTCTTGAACTGCTGGGACCTTCCAGAACCCATCAGTTCTGGAAGTGGGGCAGAGATTTGTGCTGGCAGAGACTTCTGGACTTGAGCTTGGTCAGACAGTGGGAGGGCTGGTGGCTGAGCTGAGCACAACCAGTGTTGGTCCTGGCTGAGGATGCAGGGAGTAGAGATCCTTGGAGGCAGGTTTTAACACCTGGTCCTACTGAAGTGGATGAAATGACTGCTTGCACAGTCCTCCTTCTGTCCGAACTCTGACCAGCCTGGACCTTTGCTTAACTTGGACTCCCCACTACAAACATTACTCACAATCCTGTGACAATCTTAAGAAGAAGGACAAGCAGCAAGGATCTTCAACCCATCACAGAGCACCTTCGCTGCTATGCAATAAAGACTCAAAACTCCTGCTGGCTTTACTGGCTAGTGATCACCTCCACTTCTGCTCCCGTGGCTAGAGGGCATAATAAATTATCCAAAGAGCACCTCTCTGAGCTGAGTGAGGGCTGAACTCTGGTTGTGTAGTTGTAGAGTTCAGTGCACAATTAAGCTGGCACAGTTCACTGTAAACCCTTACACAAGAAACGGGTTGCAATCACGACATTTCAATGACTACTGAAAGGCAATTTGAAGACTAAATAAAGTAGGATGTTGAGATTTCAGGTTGCAGATCTTTTGAAAGGATTTGAGGCAAAAGGAGAATGCCTGCAGCGCTCTGCAATGCTTGTGATGCGGCTCGTGCATGCTGGCAGGGGATGCTCAAGTAGGGAATGATCAAGCCTTCATTCCTGTGCCAGAGGCAAAGGAGGTGGGAACGTAGTGCCAGTCACAGCACCCATGGACCTGCTCTCAATAGGGGAGAGTGACAACCACATGCGTTTCTTTCCCCCCCCAATTCCCATAAAAGGCATAGGTTGCTTAAAGCGTGGTTTTATTCACAGCGTGAGCGCCGTCTTGCTGTTCATTTGACCCTACTAAAGCCAGAGTGTGACATAGCTGTGCTCGTGGCAGTGAGGAAGGGTTTTGCAGCCACAGGCATGGTGGTGTCTGTGAGACTTAGCAGGTGAAGAAGAGTTTGCAGAGAAAGGCATCGCTGAATGCCCCTAAGCCAGGTCCTTAGTTGGGGTAAGGTCAGTAAGCTTACAGGAGCTTCTGGCAGCTGGCACTCTGCCCCTGGCTCCCAGGTGATGATATGGTGTGGTCCAAGGCTGTGCCGCTGCCTACGTGCTGCTGCTGTGCTAAGTCTGAGAGGAATTAAACCAGCAGGAACGGAGCTGCTCAGCCTGGGACCATGGAAGAAATGGCAGTTTGATAATACGCCAATTACCTGGGGATCCCAGGATGGGAGTGGAGGGAGTTTACCGCAGTGGCTTTCACGAGCTGTTACATGATTTAGGCCCAGTGAACGCATGAGCATTGGGCTGTAACCTCTCCTTGAGTTACTGGGAGGGAGTCTATAGTACGAGCCGTGCTCAGCTCCCCGCTGTGCCTTCCTGACGGAGGCTGCACTGGGGTCTCTCCATGCTTAAGGGGCTGTGAATAGGATCCAAATGTGATTTACGGTAATTTTCTTCTAATTCACAGTCGGGTAATGGAATAGATCTATCTTCTGAGAACCAAAAGTATTAATAACTCCCTTAGACGCAGTTTGGAAGCAAATGAATACCCCCATTTTTTGGTAGATTTTGAGAGCATTATTTTACTGTATGGAGATGAGCTCCATTAGCAGAACACATGAATTAAAACAAAAGCAGCTTATTTGCATTGTGATTAACCATTCCTGAGATGAGAAAGCTCATCTAGTCGTGAATATATGGCAACAAAGATTATAAACAGTGCAATGGGGCTTAATTTTGGGGTTTTTATGTTTTTACAAAATAGCTTTCATACAGAAACATTTTCTTCTTACCTACAGCTGAAATTTGTCACCATGGTAACCTTCTGGATTTGGAGGGGCGGGGTGCTCTAGGCAAATATGTGGCCGCAACCTCCAAAATCGTTATCCAAATTGGGTTTCATTTCTCCTCTCTTTCTTTAACATCTATGAGGTTCTTATACACTGGGCAGCTACTTATGTAACCAGATCAGAGGGAGGCCATATGGATTTATGCTCTTTGTTTTCTTTCTTTGAAAAGAACAGTGTTTGGGGCAATTTCCTTATTCAACTGGCTCCATCCTTCCCTGGCTGCAGCTCCAAGCCAGCTCAGCTCTCCAGGAGCTGCTGGACCACGCTCTGCTCCAGCGCCTGCAGCGTCACCCGCTGTTACTGGGGAAACGCAGAAATCCTGAGCTGGGGTCTCAGCAGCTCAGCATTGGAGAACACAGTGTTCATTTACTGGCTTCGATATAAACATGGTTGTGTTTTGTTTGGTTTGATGTACATATCTGAGAATGGCTTGGGACTTTAAACAGGTCATGGGGTTTCTTTGGTTTTCAGGTTGGTTTTTTTTTTTTTGTGTATTTGAAGAGAAACAAACTGACACAAATGTACATTAAGACTTCTGAAAATACAAATATTAAAACCTTAGAGAACCCTCCCCCACAATATTGTGTCAATGCAATATTGCTTTTAAGGACATGTCACCATCTTGATCATTTAACTTCTGATTTTTGTTTTGCATTTACATGTAAAACTACTTTCCACTGCTTGGCCATGTTTTCTTTCTGTATTTTAGATTGCGAAAATAAAGGAGTAATTTGTAATTAAAACTCTGGTCAAAGGCTGGATAGGCTGAGGTTGCTATTAGTGAACTACTGGCTCTGTCAGTAACTCCTGGGGTAACCACGGCTGAGTTGTTGTATGTCTTTCTGCCTGAGGTCCTAGTCTGTAGACAGCACACAGTCTTTCTTCTCATCCGTTTGCTTTCTGCGTGGCAAGCATTGAAGTCAGGAACGTTCTTAATCTGTACAATAGTGCCTTGATTTTTTCTGAAGCTTCTTGGAGCAGCTAATAAATAAATAGTAAATAAAAATTATTATTACAGTTTGCAATAATAGAGTGCGAGTGGTGACCCTACCACCAGCTCTGGTGGCCAGCTCTGGTTTCTGTGCCTGTCTTTGCTCCTTGGTAGCTGTCTGCTAATCATCATCTGAAGTACTTCACCCTTAACTAAGAAGAGCAAAACCACCTTGGGTTCATCTTTGGGAATGAGCTTGTACCATCAGTAGTTACTCCAAGGGGCTGATGTGCTACAATCTCACTTGTAAGTAGATTTTTGATTTTTTAAGAAAATGACCACCAGGCAGCTGGTTTATACTTTCTGATAAGGCCCCATCAGTTCTAGGTTAGTGTGTATATTTGAGTATACTGGAAGTATATCTGAATGTAGCTTCCTCATAGGGATTAAGCCCTGATGGGGCTTACACCATTGTGTACACCAGCAATTCATTTCTCAGTGGTTTCCTAGCTTGTGTTTTGCCCCATGACCTACCTGAAATAGGTGAAATAGCTGTTGAAGAGAGCTGTTGATGAACATAATTTGGCTCCTTCTGAGCTGGCAAAGACTGTTCAGTGAGCAGTTGGGGCTACTGCAAGGCCACTCCAAATGCAGCAGTGAGGCTATAACATTAAGTGGCAGATGTAGTCTTTTCTGCTGCCAGCTCCTACCTATTCTTCTCAAGGGTAAAACATTTATCTTACAGAATTTGGGGAAAAGGTTTAAAGGCCTCAGAGCCATTGGCAGGTAGAGGGAAGTCTCCTTCAGGGCAGTTTGAGCACTAGGTCCACTTCTTGGCACCTAGCACAAGTGAAGCTGAGCTGACTATAAATACACAGCCACCCATCACACTGCTGTGGCAGTAGGGCCTGGGGGCAGAAAGCAGCAATTTTGGAAGGCAGAAGAATGTGGAACATGAAATAGCTGCATTCACAGGTTGCCGTCCACCGTCTTGCTTCCTTTACACCATCTTCCTCCTCTCTTTGTCAGGCAATGCCACACGAAAGAGGAAAAAGACTTAGTGTGCTGAGGCTGCAGTAAGCTCTCGAGTGTCTCCTACCCCCATTCCCCTCTTCTGCTTCCTCCTTTCATCTTGCTTTGAGCAGAGTGGTGGATCACCAACAGACTATTAGGAAAAGGACCTCGCTATTCAGATATTTATAGGCACATCTCCCAGATTACCAATATCCCTTGCAGAACTGGATAGGGAAATTTGTAAGAATGTGTTTTGCCCACATTTTTAAGAATGTGTTTTCAGTCATCTGAACTTTTTTCCAAGTCACTAAAATTGTTTGTGGGCTCAGACTGGCCTGGAAGATGAGCAGAGGTTGTGCTGGGTGCCTGTTGCATTCAAATAAATCGATCCCCTCCCCAGAGTCCCATCTCTTGTGTGCAGCCAAATCATGTGTGTTTGCAGGAGACAGTATGCTTGTGTTTCTCCCACGACCCTGCTGGCTCATTAGCGTTATTTCTGGAGGTCTTGTTTCCACAGTAACAAGCAATTACCATTGTTCCTTGGACTGCCAAAGTTACCACCAGCAACGCAGAGGAAGATGCGTTATTCTCTATATTGGGATAAAATATGTCTTGCTATTCACTGAATGCCAATCCTGACGCAGGTCCTGTGCAAATAGCACACTCCACCCCCTGCCAATGCTGCTTTTGCTGGTATTAAGGCATGCCAAAATCTGAAACGATCCAAAACGATCTTCTTGGGTCTGTGGCTACACTGGCAATGACAGGGTCAGGATTTCAGCAGCAGGATGACTGTACCAATGGTAGCTCTGGTAGGAATATAAATAGAATAGCTTGGAGGCAGTTGTGCTTAGCCTTGTTCTAAGTAATTCTGGCTAGTGACGTCAATAAAATATATTATCTGTCTTTACCCTATAGCTTGTACCAGTACAGTGGTGGAGCCCCCACAGAAGAATCTAGTGTTCTAGGTGGATGCTGAAGTGTCTGCACGACGCCCTCATCATCCCAAGGGGCTATGTGTGCACATCTGCTCCAACCATCTCTTCCACCAGTGGCCACACAGGACCCCACCTGGAGTTCTGTGTCCAGGTCTGGTATCCTCGACGTAGATAGGCTATGGACCTGTTGGAACGGGTCCAGTGCAGGGCCACAAAAAGGATTAGAGGGATGGCGCACCTCTCCTATGAGGGCAGGCTGAGGGAGCTGGGGCTGTTCAGCCTGGAGAAGAGAAGGCTCTGGGGAGACCTTGGAGCAGCCTTCCAGGATCTGAAGGGAGCTCCAGGAGAGCTGGAGAGGGACTCTTGCTCAGGGAGGGGAGTGACAGGACAAGGGGGAACCGTTTTAAATTGGAAGAGGGGAGATTTAGATTGGATATTAGGAAGAAATTCTTTCCTGTGAGGGTGGTGAGGCACTGGAACAGGCTGTCTAGAAATCTGGATGCTGCATCCCTGGAAGTATTTAAGGACAAGCTAGATGGGGCTTTGAGTAACCTGCTCTAGTGAGAGATGTCCCTGCCCATGGCAGGTGGGTTGGAACTTGATGATCTTTAAGGTCCCTTCCAACTCTAACCGTTCTATGATTCTATGATTCTTCTTTCCCTTTTACCTGTACATTGCACATGGACAGATTTGGCTACAGTGGGATTTAAACCCTGTAGAACATATCCTGAATTTCATGTATATATCAAAAGATTAAGCACCTGGGAAGCTGAAGGAAGATGGGCCTTTGTAAGCAAGAGAATGTGGTAGTGTGAGGCTGGGGCAGCTGGTTTAGGTTTCATGACTTGGAGAGTTTTTATGGCTTTCAGTGTTTCCAGTTTTCAAGTGTGACTTCATATTCTAAAGAGCTCTGGGGTCACATTGAGGGACCTGAGATCCCCTCAAAAGTGTTTTCTTATGAATCGGTGTTTTTGTGGATCTACATATATGCACCCACTTGCCCAAATGACTAGTAACAGATGTTGAAGATTATGTTAGATATTGATCATGGCCTCTAGCCTCCATAAATCAAAATGCAGGGGAGTGCAAGGAATCTTGCTCCAAGGTAACTGAAGCAAAGCGATCAAGAGAGGCATTGTAAAACTGTGAAGGAACAACCTTTTGTGAAAGGTCTTGGAAACACCTGCACTGGAGATTTTTTAAACCTGGATTTATCAGAGAAGGTAGAGGACAGTTTCATACCAGGCCAGTGTATGTGGGTGACAATGAACAGGAAGGGTGTCGCTTTGATAGCCACCAAGGTCATACTGCTTTAGCTGCCCTTGAGGAAATAAAAACCGAACACACTGTCTGTTCTTGGGATGGAGAAAGGGATAGGCAGAAAGAATTGTCGATAGCGTCCTTGATTCTTTTTTTCTGCCTAAATCCCCACCAAGTCTGTGAAATGAAGGTGGAGGAGCGAATGAAACACAAGTTTCTTTTCTCCTCTTTTATGTTGTATCCTCCTAAAGCCCTGGATTTTAGCATGGTCTGTATGATGGGGAAAAAAAGAGAAAAGATAATCATATTCTCCACACGTAAACCAGAACCCAGCGCTTGAGTTCTGGGTGACAGCATACAAGGCTTGGCTGGTTCATAATGAGCCGAGACTCGCTTTTGCAGTGGCAGGAAAATATTCCCATCTCGAGACTAAACCAAGCCTTTGTTCTTTATTTGTAAAGCTTCAGCGGACCCACAGGCATCCCACATTTTCAGCCGGGGTGTTGTGCCGAGCTTTCCAGCAGACACTAGGTGGAGGCCTTGGGCTGCAGTTTCACCGCAGCCACAGAAAGCAGAAGGAGCAGAGGACTTGAGCTTGCGGAAGGGAGTTCTTTTTACTCTCTTGCAGCTCTGTGACGCTAGAAAGGAAAGTCCAAGCTCTCCAGGTGCGGAGTGGGATGAGCAGAGGAATGGAGGAGAAGTGTCTGCCCCATCCCAGGTCCTCCCTGCAACAGGATGTCGCGAGCGGGCTGCAGTGGAAATGCTGAAGCCTCCCTAGTTTTTGGGTGTGGTTGGGTTGCAAGATTGGTTTAATTTATCCTCATTTATTTTATCCTCGTTTATATATTCTGATGGGGATAATTTTGAGATCCCCATGAATGAATAGAAAAATAATTAAAATTGAGCTGAAAGGAAGGACTGATGAGCTGATTTATCTAGTGAAAAATGCTGGTAGAACCAGCTAAGATTAAGCGTGTGCTGTATTTATGACAGTTGCTTTTGACAAGGCCTCCAATCTTAAAATTATTCCAAATAGGGATATTTAGAGTTAGTACAAAGAATGAATCACAGGTTAAGTGAGAGCCAGATGAAACTTGAAATGTTCATTTTGAGAGGAATTTAGAAGTTTATTATTTCAAAGCTTCTTATTACTCAGTGATAAAAATACTGTTCTCGGTGTATTTCTAAGGAATTAAAATTGTGAACATTTCAATTGATACTTTTAGGAAAATAACTTATGTTTTGTTTTGAAAATTAGTTGAATCTGGTACGGTTTCACATGTTAGTTGTAAGGCAGCTAGGTTAAGTTAGGTTATGCCAAATCAAGTTTCATATGAGGGTATGTTATGCAATCCTACCAGTAACATAGCATACCGTGAATATCATAATTAAAAATTCCGTTATGTAATTTAGTACAGGTGATATTTTATTTTCAAAATAAGTGGTTTTTTCTACCAAGTAATGAGTTTTCTATCAAAAGCAGTATTGGATTCATTAGTCTGTGCTGAATGAAACAATTTAAATTTTTCCTCTGAAGAAGAAACGTGCTGGGTACTAGTTAGGGACCAATTGTTTTTGATAACCTAGATACCTGATTCCAGGCTTATGGCAGGATATTGAACACATTGGTGTCTCTCATTATTAACTGAAGAATGTAAAAACAATACAAGGACTAGAATACAATAAGGAAATATAAGATTGTTTTCAAAATTAGTGTTGCAATTAGAAAGAAAATCTGGCATTTTTTCTCCCTAAGGGAAGCTTTCCAGTACGGAAAATTTTGTTTGAGCCTCCTTTTCCATAGGGTTGTTTCATTTGTACTTCTGATTTTATAAAAAATGTTGATTTTATCAAAATAGTGTTTTCTGGTTGAAAATTGTTTTGATTAGAATTTTCTCACTAGTGTGAGCTGTCATGACACTCTCCTCCTCCACCCTCTAAACCTCAGTAAAAGGGTGAGTGAAATTATTGATTTATCTTTTCTGATTTTTTTTTTTTTTAGTGCAATGACTTCAAGAGCTCAATGGCTGTTCTGCAGACAGATGCACAATTGCAAAACATCAATATGGACTGCAAATCTCTACTGTCAGTCAGCTCTTCTTCCCCTCTGCATAATGTAATCCCTATCTCCACAATGCCTGCACAGATACACATTTGCAAAGATGTTTTTCTGGAGATAGCGTGTGTAGCAAGCCCTCCTTTTCTTGTTCTCATCTCTAGCAACATTATATGGAATTTCAGTTCACAGTTCACTCTGCTCCCCCTCCTTCCACTGAAATGAGCCAACTCTGAGCTGCGGCTATTAAACATCACACAAGCAACACCACAAAACAGATTACGGAAAGCAAAGGAATTCAGAGAAAACCAACAGATTGAATGAGGACTGCAAGGGTTTTCTGGGAGGTGGTATCAAAGGATTATGGGAATAAATAGTGGTTCATGGTGATGCAGAATAACTGTCATCTTGATATTCAGGTGATACCAGCAAGCAAGGAAGAGCTTTTGAGGGTGACACAAAGAGATGTCAGTAGGAACAGTCAGAAGTCAGGTTTCAGCCAGGGAGAGGAGCAGGTCATTTTCCCTAACCACTGAGTTTTCTCAGGTCTTAAGGAAAGTTCTGCAGGCATCATTACTTGAGGGTTTTAAAACTGGTCAAAGGTTCAAGACAGGATAAGGCAGTATCAGGGCAAGTGAATAAACCAGAATGGAGCAAATAGGCATATCTATCCCCGCTTTGTCTGAGTCTGAGAAAACAGTTGGGAGAAAACCAGCAAGGTCTGAAGGAACCTCACATACAAAGTTAGAAAAGAGTGTGAACTGGCATGACAGGAGCTAGGACATGGCAAGGGAAAAGCTTTCAAAGACAGTGCTCTTCTTTGACAACATGATAACCTTAGCGTAGGAGAGGAAGAAAAAGTGGAAGATGCAGAATGAATCAGAGGAGAGGAGAAATATTTGGGAATGTATGTAGCTGTTCATGTGTGTGTGTATGTGTGTCACAACAAGAATATCATTCAGACTGGAAAAATTATTGTAGGTGTTGGCATCTCGGTGTGCTCAGACTAGTGGCTGGAAGAAGGCACGCTGGCACAAAAACTGCACCTGAATTCTTATCTAAAGCACACTGCTTTTATCTAAAGTGATGGTTGCCAGACACCGTCACTGAGCTTTCAATGGACAAACAAGAACTGACTGCAAAAGTCTCTTCACAACTCAAGTTGTGTAGCAACAATAAATTGTCAGATTGCTGTTATGGCAGTCCCTTACATTAGCCCCATGATTTGAGCCCTTTTTCAGAATCATGCACTGTGACGTTACTAGCCCACTCCCAAGCTGGTTGATTGGCCTTTGTCTCTTGTTGAATGATGCCATGTAGTTTGCTGCCAAGGTGTCTTGAAGTAGTGCACCAGAGAGAGAAGTCCTTGAGGATCCATCAACATAGGCCTTAGGGAGAAGGTGTGCCTTTGTAGGATGGGGCAGGAGACAGATGGACAGGGAGACAGATCAGGGAGCAGCAATATCCTCAAAGTGTCTGACAAACTCAGCAGTAAGTATGTTACCCTATCACTTCTCCGAACTGAGTCTTCATTGGTCCAACTGAAAGGCTATTTTGAGGGGTGAGCCACAGTCAGTCATAAGACAGGAATTTCAAACTCTTCCAGGTCATGCCTGTGCCTGGTGGTTGGATGGCTCCTATGGACCATTGCTGCTGTGAAATCCTAACTTCCAGCCAGCTGGTTTTGCTGCTTTTTGGTGTATGCACCTCCTGAGCTGTCTCCTGGTGGAGATGCTGAAGCACAAAAGCAGTCACAGCATCATCATCCTGTGATGCTTCAGACAATGCCAGTATCTGAAACAATACCTAGAAGTCTGCTTGTATTGCAGGATGTTGCTAGTGTCCTGCATAATTTCTTTCCTAGATGTCTTGTATAACACAGCATCCTCTTCCCTTTTTCATTCTGATGCTGCTTCTTTTGCTGGCACAAGATCCTGAAATGCCCCTGTCATCTCTTTGCGGCCAAGGCAACCAGGGTCACTGGATACCAAGGCATAGCTGGAATTTTAAGGACATGAATAAACTGAATGAATGACTTCACTACAAATGTTAGACTGATGTGGACTTAGGACAGCAGGCAGCATAGAAATGAGCTTACAGGCCTTTTGCACTGGGTGATGGGGAGGGTGGCCTGCCTAAGCAAGTAATTCTTAGTGATGTATTTCCTTTCTGAAGAGTGCATGGTTGGAAACTCTGCTAGCCTTTTCAAGGTCACCATGGCAAATTATGAACAAGCAAGCAGACCTCAGAAGGACATGATAGACTGCCCGTCCCTTCTGTATAGAGAAATGGTATTATTCTGCTTCATTGAAACAACCGATAAGGAAACAGCCAGCCTCAAGATTCAGTTCCTCTACGTCTCCGTGTCCAAAAGCTAGAGCACACAAATGGCATGTGACCTGGACTGAGTGTTACAAGTCACTCTTGCTTGATATTAAGAGGATCAAGCTTAGACGAGGTTTAACGTGGCAAATGATAAACGCCCATGCGTGACATTGCTAAAAGATGTTGATGGCCATGGATTTTTCCTTGGCTAAAGAAGATCTTTCTAATGCTAAATAGTTTAGCCACCCTTACAAAGAAGGAGCAAAAGGTGTTCATCTGTCTTTCTCTTTTCTTCTCTTGAGTATCTCCCAAGAGCAAGATCTGCCAGATGGGACAATCTGAAAAGCTTCTTTATCCAGAAGAGAGTCTCCTTCTCCTTGTCTGTCTTCAGGATTTCTCTTGCTTTTTCTCTTGCTTCCCCCTGAGGCTGAAGGATTTGAGATCAATAGAGAGACATCAGGTGTTAGAGTGATCCCTGGTACCCATCAGCTTTGTAGCTCAGTCCTTCTGAGGACCACTATTGGGAGTGATTTATCCATGTGCTCTTCAGAAAGACTTTGATGCCTTGTAGCTGCTTTACACATTTGTTGGCAGCCCTGGTGCTTCCATGAATGAGTCAGTCCTGAATTTTAGACTGTGTCATCCAAACCAAAGAGTTTTGTATAGCCTTGCTGCCATGGGCTACCTGGAGCTACAGATACAATAAGATTTTCCATAGGGCTGGTTCTCACTTGAGAATTGTTACAGATTTTTTCTTTTTAGCTTCATCTTCTAGTTTATGGTGGAGATAGAACCCAAGAGTCCCCACTGCTGAGTGGAGGATTCTTTTATTAGGTCTTACACTATGGACGGACCTCACACTATGGTCAGACCTCTTTAGGATTTCTCTGCATGTATCTTTATCAGTCTCAGCCTGTATGTCTTACTAAGTACCGTCTTTGCAATGCCTCAGCTTTATTTGACAGTGTGAGTTTCCTATGACCTTTTGAGGGTAATGTTTGCAGGTTAAAATTTGCTGAATAGGGGCAAATGAGCAATGCAAAGGAAATGAAAATAAGCAGGTTTTAAAGAAAATAATCTTCTGTCAGCATTGTTTGCATGTGTGCTTATTTCTCATAAACATGCAAGGGTTCCAGTTTCCTGTTGCTAGTATACATGGAAGACAAATGTCAAGGCTGCACATGACTACTTGCCATAAATTAATATTAAATGTGCACACACACTTCATCTGGAAGAGCTAGTACATTCCTCTTGTCAGAAAGCAGAATAAATAATGATCAGAATCACCATCTAGAGCTGGTGATTTCCATCTGTAGATATGAAAATACAAGGAAGGGCTGGATCACAGCCTCCAATTTTGCAAACAAGACACAGTTCCTTAGTAAAGTTGCTTGTCTGGTAGTCACAGAGCTTCTACCTCTCTAGCTGATTTGTAGAAGCAAGTGAGGATGCACGTTTGATTATTTTCTCTTCTATCCTTGACTGCCCCTTTTAAAAGGAGCTGCTTGTTCTTTCATTTACTGCTCAGAGCACGAGGTTATCCATCACCACCCAGCACAGGCTGCCATCTATGCTGGCTGTGCATGTGTGCTTACTGGCATGCATTTTCTCTTTGTCTCTCTTCCTCTTTGCCTTGCAGGCGTGCCTTGCTGCTTCCCTTCAGGTCACCTCTCCTTCTGCCTTCTGTATCCCTCACTGCAGATGATCTCTTCTCCCTTGCAGCTCATTTACCAGCAGTCCTGGTGAACTGGGGAGGTCCCAGCTGACTGGTGTCTAGGCAAATGTGATGCCCATTCACAAGAAGGGTCAGAAGGATGGTCCAGGAAAGTAAAGGCCTGTCAGCCTGACCTTAGTACCTGGGAAGGTCATGGAACAGATCATCCTGAGTGCCATTATGTGGCGCATGAAAGACACCCAGGTGATGAGGCCCAGCCAGCATGGGTTCATGAGAGGCAGGTCCTGCTTGACAAACCTGATCTCCTTCTGTGACAAAGTGACCTGCTTGGTGGATGAGGGAAAGGCTCGGTTTAGCAAAGTTTAGTAAGGCCTTTGATACAGTCTCCCACAGCATCTGCCTGGAGAAACTAGCTGCCCATGGCTTGGATGGGAGTACTCTTCACTGGGGTAAAAACTGGATGGAGGGCCAGGCCCAGAATGTTGTGGTGAATGGAGTTAAATCTGTTTGGCAGCTGGTCACAAGTGGTGTCCCCTGGAGCTCAGTATTGGGGCTTTAACATCTTTATCAATGATCTGGATGAGGGGATCGAGTGCACCCTCAGTATGTTTGTAGATGACACCAAGTTAGGTGGGAGCATTGACCTGCTGGAGGATAGAAAGGCTTTGCAGAGGGATCTGGACAAGCTGGATTGATGGACCAATGCCAATGGAGTAAGATTCAATAAGACCAAGTGCTGGGTCCTGCACGGGAAGAGAGGCTGAAGAGCTGCCTGGCAGAGAGGGACCTGGGGGTGTTGGTCAACTGTCAGCTGAACAGGAGCCAGCAGTGTGCCCAGGTGGCCAAGAAGGCCAACGGCATCTCAGTCTGTATCAGGAACAGTGTGTTGAGTAGGACTCAGGAAGTGATTATCCCCCTCTACTTGGCACTGGCGAGGCNGATAGGACAATAGTAAATGGCCTTAAGATGCACCAGGGGAGCTTTAGATTTGATATTAGGAAAAATTTTTACACTTGAAAGCATTATTAAGAAGAGGAATGGGCTGCCCAGGGAAGTGGTTGACGCACCATCCTGGAGGTATTTAAAAAGTGGGTTGACGTAGTGGTCAGTGACACGGTTTAGTGATCTTTTTTTTTATCAGAGTTAGGTTGGTGGTTGGACTAGATGATCTTAAAGGTTCCTTCCAACCTAGACGATTCTACGATTCTTCTGGGCTGGCCAGAGGCCTCCAAATACAAGTTTTCTTGCAGAGGAGGCCTGATTGTGTGTCTGCGTTTTCTCAACCTCTCTCTCCAGCCTTGTCCTTTTCTTAAGGGTCTCTCATATTCCAGGGTTACCAGAGGAAGATTTGTAGTTCTGAGTTCTCTCTCTGCTTTCTTGTGTAGGATTTCATCCTGACCCCCCTGCCAAACAGTGCAGGGATGCAGGATGCATAGGGTTATAAGGCAAGTGTGTTATTTCCTGCCAGTGCAGATTTTGATAATGGATTTTACAAGATTCCATGGGAGGATGGGCTTGGTAGTGGCTTCAGGAAATGAAATCAGAAGAGACTTGATCAAAGTGTCTAAAGTAACAGGTAGCAGAAGAGGTCTGTTGGAAACACCTTTTCTTTGAGTCTCTCCATAAAATAACGAAGGGCCGTTCAGGGAAAAATTGGCAAATATGTATTTGAGTACTTTGCACAGTGGTAATTAAATCACAAGGCATGTTGCTACTGCCTGTTCTGGAGGCCACAAACTAAAGCAAAAAATCACAACGTGACTCTACAGAGTAAGCCAGTTTCCAATTTCCTAGGAATTAAAACGTTTCTTGAGCCTCTTTTTCAACTTCTTTGCAGGGCTCCAGCCCTGACTGTCCCTGTCCAGCATCTCCTGGGGCTCCCCCCACCCTTCCCAGGTCCCAGAACCCCATCTCAGCCCCCCAGGGTCATCAGTCCATGGCACAGAGACACTGCAGAGACACTTCGGCCAATCTCCAGCTCTTCCTCACAGGACTGACAGGCCACAGCCCCACTGCACCAGGAAGGTACCTGATGCCAAGGGCTGGGGCTGCTCCTGGTGTCCCCCAGCTGCCCTGCTGCTGGCTGGGGTGGTGGGATGTCACTGGGGAGCTCCCAGCCTTCCCCAG
>VZRU01018128.1:209436-246720 GCA_013398155.1 Pedionomus torquatus | reverse complement strand
GATAGGACAATAGTAAATGGCCTTAAGATGCACCAGGGGAGCTTTAGATTTGATATTAGGAAAAATTTTTACACTTGAAAGCATTATTAAGAAGAGGAATGGGCTGCCCAGGGAAGTGGTTGACGCACCATCCTGGAGGTATTTAAAAGGTGGGTTGACGTAGTGGTCAGTGACACGGTTTAGTGATCTTTTTTTTTGTCAGAGTTAGGTTGGTGGTTGGACTAGATGATCTTAAAGGTTCCTTCCAACCTAGACGATTCTACGATTCTTCTGGGCTGGCCAGAGGCCTCCAAATACAAGTTTTCTTGCAGAGGAGGCCTGATTGTGTGTCTGCGTTTTCTCAACCTCTCTCACCAGCCTTGTCCTTTTCTTAAGGGTCTCTCATATTCCAGGGTTACCAGAGGAAGATTTGTAGTTCTGAGTTCTCTCTCTGCTTTCTTGTGTAGGATTTCATCCTGACACCCCTGCCAAACAGTGCAGGGATGCAGGATGCATAGGGTTATAAGGCAAGTGTGTTATTTCCTGCCAGTGCAGATTTTGATAATGGATTTTACAAGATTCCATGGGAGGATGGGCTTGGTAGTGGCTTCAGGAAATGAAATCAGAAGAGACTTGATCAAAGTGTCTAAAGTAACAGGTAGCAGAAGAGGTCTGTTGGAAACACCTTTTCTTTGAGTCTCTCCATAAAATAACGAAGGGCCGTTCAGGGAAAAATTGGCAAATATGTATTTGAGTACTTTGCACAGTGGTAATTAAATCACAAGGCATGTTGCTACTGCCTGTTCTGGAGGCCACAAACTAAAGCAAAAAATCACAACGTGACTCTACAGAGTAAGCCAGTTTCCAATTTCCTAGGAATTAAAACGTTTCTTGAGCCTCTTTTTCAACTTCTTTGCAGGGCTCCAGCCCTGACTGTCCCTGTCCAGCATCTCCTGGGGCTCCCCCCACCCTTCCCAGGTCCCAGAACCCCATCTCAGCCCCCCAGGGTCATCAGTCCATGGCACAGAGACACTGCAGAGACACTTCGGCCAATCTCCAGCTCTTCCTCACAGGACTGACAGGCCACAGCCCCACTGCACCAGGAAGGTACCTGATGCCAAGGGCTGGGGCTGCTCCTGGTGTCCCCCAGCTGCCCTGCTGCTGGCTGGGGTGGTGGGATGTCACTGGGGAGCTCCCAGCCTTCCCCAGTGCCCTGACACTTCTTACACTGTTTGGTGTGGACACTGCTAGGCTCTGTCAGCTGCATCCTGCTCTATTTGTATGGTTTCTCTTAATCCCTGTAAAGTCTATGCCATGAGATGCCATAGCCAATAACATTTTTAAAGTGGATGATTCCTTCCCAACTTACAGCTTTTATCTACATGAAGAGTGTTAGTGCCTGCCAGGATATGGAACTGGTTGCAGAGACTGCAAACGCGATACTTGGACTAGTAAGTTATTTTACCAATGCACTTCCTCTTAAAAGTGATCATTGTTAGAAATCATTGATCTTTTCCTTGTCCTCTTAGTCTGACAATATCACAGCTCCAGAATGGGAAGCCTTGCTGTGTGAGCAGAGATACACAGATCGATACCCCTTCTCATGGCAAGCAAATGAGATTGAGTGGTACAAAGGTAGACTTCCACAACGCTGCGCTGTTAGAAGGAATGGTTTGGAGGCAAGCATCAAATGGCATGGCAGTTGAAATGAAGAAAGTGAATATAGATGTTTATAGCATCAATCTGCCTTGGTTTGGAGTGTAGGGATTGTTATTTTGAGGATAATTGCAACAATTAATTATAAAATTTCTAGAATTTTTGGGGAGAGGGTAACGAATGAAGCTAGAAAAATCTGTTGAAATAGCTGTATCTCACTGTGTTTAGGAACATCCATTTCAGCAAGGCAGGTAGTCAGTCAGAAGAGACTAAGGGACACATCCTTTTGTGAACACACACTCCTTTGTGAACACACACTCTTATGCATACTAAAACTGCAGGCTACAATATCTTTGCTCTAAATCTACTAGCAGATACATAGCAGCTCAACAACCGAAGTCTCCAATATCAAAATCCATTAATTAAAGTGTAGTCTCAGTACTGCCCAGGTACATTTGGTTCTGTGTCTTCCATTGGTGAGATATTTGAGTAAAACATGTTGCATCCTTTGTGAGGATTTTCCTGCACCATGCAAAACAGAGAGATTTTGGGCAGACACAAGGTCTTTTAGAAAAAGGAAATAACTTTTCAGACCAAAATGTTAAAAAACCATTGGTGTGCTGACATCCACCACTTCATTGAGTTGGGTTGTGTGAGGTGTGAATTTTTTTCCCCAAGTACAGAAAAGCCATCTTGCTCTTTCTGGATTTGATGCCAAGGTCAAATTCACAGCCCAGCTGCTCTGCATGATCACTGGGGGATGGCTGGGCTGCCTCGCTTGCATGGTCTTCGCAAATATGGGACCTGACAGTGCATCGAGTCTGTGGAATCCCATAGGAAGCCTCCACAGTGAGGATTTAACTTGTGATTAGAAGCAAGACAAGGTTGCATCCATATTAACCTCCTCTCTGCAAAAACCAAGAAGGTCTCCCAACTCTCTCTTCCCCAAACCCCCACCGCTTTTCCTCTTTCTTTGATTTTTCAGCTAAAAATAGGGTGACAGAGGGACTGTGGGGTAAGCAGCTGGAGTAGAGCGGAGCCAGTTGCCATAGAAACCAATGAGCCACTTAGCAGCACTTGCCTTCCTCCTTTGCCTGCGGATTTTTTTTCCCTCTTGTGTGTGGAGGGGCACTGTGAGGGGAGACAGAGGACCCCCTCCCTCCCCAGCCAGTACCCAGCTCACTGCCCCAAAGCCACCTGGGATGCCAGGGCTCCTGCAGAATGTGCCTCCCAAACTAGGAAGGGAAGAGGGAGGATGGATGTCAGAGGGAAGAAGGGTTTGGACATCAATGGTTGGATGTACACCGAGAGTCTTCCCCTCACCCTGTCATCGCATTTTCCTCTCATACTGGATGGCACTTGAACGGTGCCCCAAATATTGAAAGAGGGCTCTCCAGGCCATTGGTGCCCTGCTGTGTCACTGAAAGTGGCAAATAGCAACAAAAGCAGGGGGTTATGTATTTGACCACATGTTGTATTACACCCCAGGCTTGAGTAGACAAGACAGAAGTTTGGAGGTGAACATAAGGGTTAGAAGAAGAGAATGTTCCTGTCCTCTCAGGTCTTCATTCTTCCATTATGAAAAGTTAACATTTGGGTGATTATTTAAAATAGATATCCAACCTACTTTTTGTTCACATGGGGCTAAAGTTGCTTTAATTTCACTGCATATACATTTCTCAGTGGGGAAAACCTATTTCCTTTAAAGATCTGAAGCTCTAAATGAGATACCTGAGACATATTAAGCTATAATTTGGTTATACCTGATACTGGTTTGCAGTGCTTGGTATTCGGTATGGTTTTTCTGTCTTTTTTTTTCTTTTTTTTTTCCCCCTCCCTTTCCTGAGACTGAAGAGACATAGATTGTTAGGTAGCACATACTTCACTAAGTTTATTTTTAAACTTAGAAAATATTATCACTAACAAAAAAGTGCTAGATTGGCAGCTCTTGGAGAATGAAATCTTCTCTTCAGCCCTGGAATGACAGAGCCAGTTTTGGTAAGACCTTCCCACACTGCTCCTCATCCATGTGCTCCGAGTGTGGCTTCCTCATTACCTGAATCACACAAAAAAATGCCAGCTGCTCATACCTGGATGGAAACCCCAGGTGTCTGCTTGTCTTTCTCATGCTGTGCTACATGGAAATAGTAGCGGCAAAGACAGACATACATTAATGGATGCTGCAAGCACAGTAAAGCTGTAAGGAATTTGCCAGCAGAACCCTATCTGGTAAAGTTTGCTGACGTAGTGCTTCCCCTTCAGGTTGCTTGTTACCAGCAATTCTGAAACCCGGGAGAGAAAGTCTCTCAGCTAAAAATCATGGTAGCTAAAATTGGAAGCAATTGCTAGAAATTTTGGCTGTATAGTTTTCCTCTTGGTGGTCTGAAACTGAGTTTTTGTGTTTGATTTCTCCTCTTAACATGAATGGAGGTCTGAAAGGTAATAAATGGCATCACACAGCAGTGGGTGTAGGGAAGTGTAAATGTTAAATAATGAATCCTTATAACACAGCTGCAAAGTTAAGTGTATCGTTTCACTTCTGCTCATCAGAGAAGGTCAGGCAAGACATATGTGACAGTTAGGACGGGATCAAAGGTGTACCTGGGCAGACCTGAAGACCTCCTTTGCTGAGAAGTGGTCTGTTTACCCCAGGGATGCCATTTTGCAGTGTCTTAGGAAAGGCTGATAGCAAATCCAGTTTTGACTCTCGATGCTGACTCTTAATCGTACTCATTTGCACTACATCACTGATACCAGCAGGACACACCTCTGCTCTAAAGAGCTGTGTGAGCACTTGTGCAGCTGGATGAGTCCATTTCAGAGTTGCACAGACCCATAATAGGGAGCACGGCAGAAATACAGACAGGGTCATGTTGTGTTCTGGTGTTGTCCTTGCTGGCACACTAGTCTTTTTGCAGCCCTTGCCATCAAAATAATGCAAAACAGCCTTGGGGTTTTGTTAATGTGTTGCATCAGGGACATTCCTTTAGTCACTCAGGCTTTCTTCTCCCTCCTCATTTTTGCACAGGCTCCTGTGCAGTCATCTCATGTGCGATTAACTTCTTTCCAGCATTTAACTAAGAACCGTAGTGCAAAATTTGAATCTGAATTAAAAATATGTCCCCAGATTTAGGCAGCTTGATCCAGGTTTGGTGGTGGCCCATTTCTTGGTGAAATGTATAACAGCAGCCAAGTGTCTTCTCTTGTATATTATTATATTTCTTAATTTCATGGTGTGTTTTCTTTGTTTGTTGTAGTAGCCTGAAGTCATGCATCAAAACTCTTACTGTATTCATGAAAACATACCAAAGGCGAGCTTCACTGGCTAATTAAATCTTCTCTGTTGCACACTGGCATGACAAATATAGATTTAAAACAAACGTAATTGCTATTATAGAGCTGCTCCTATTCTATTCACCTGATGTTATCAGAAGGGTCTGGCCCAGGAGGCAGAATGTGCTGAATGCAATGCAGGAGGTTGGAGGAGCAAAAATCTGGGGCAGGTGGGTACAAAAATAAAGGGGTCTTTGTACACAGAGGAATTCCTGCGTGCTAACAAAAAAAGATAAAGGTTACAAAGCAAATACTTCCACCAGCAAGATCAGAAGCTGCGTGTCTTCTGTTCTCTTTAGGAGTCTTTCAGAGCTGTGGCTTGTTGGCTGCAGAAAGCAAATGAGATTTGGGATGAGAAGAACTGAACTCTACAGCAACAGCTTGTGGTGGAGGGGAACAGAGAACTGTCGAGCACACTGAACATCAACAACAGATGGGTTTTTGTGCAAAACATGGTACCACAGTTAGACTGGGAAGAAAAATGATGGCTTTCCATCTCAGCTTCAGAGCATTCAGGAGGGATAGATGTGTTCTTGATGGTTTGAGCTGAAAGGTGAGCATTGTCTCATGTCTCCTTCCTCTTCTCCTTCTTTCATAAAGAAACCATTTCACTTTTTCTCTGCTTCGTCTAGGACCCTTACCCATGCAGAAAATCTGATCTTCAGCCTTCAAGAGACTGAGATTTTGGCAGTCTCCAGCCCCTAAGACTACCAGTTTAGCTGATCTGAGTTTGATGCCTTTTTCTTCAAGTCTACAAGCTGATGTCCTGACTAGAAGCATTGGTGAAGAATATAAGCCGGTAGATGGGGTGCGCTGGGTAAACAGAAGAGAGAAGTAGTGTCTGGGGAAGAACTGGCCAGGCTGGATTCTTTGCAGGTATCAGGTCTGAGGTGGCCTTGCCACGCAGCTGCTAGAAACAGAACTTGTGTTTTTCCATTTATTGGGTTTTAATGCTTCTGGAAAACTATCTTCCACAGTATGTGCAATTTGTAGAGTTGCAATATATAATGTTATAATGTTGTTATAATGTTATATGTTGTTATAATGTGCAATTATAAAAAAAATAATCATGCATTTACATCTAAAACGATAGTGTTCTGGTTAATATTGTGTCCTTTTCACTAACAATATTCAGGGTATGTTGAATTTATTTTGTATAGTATCTCAGTTTTCAACATAGAATGAGTTTTTGCACTGGTTGCAGCTCACTGGTGAACCAACTGACAGGGAAGGCAATGAGAGAAGTGACAGCAACTTGGGGTTTGGAAAATTTACCACTGTCCATACTGGGGCCAAGGAACCCCAGGTTCATTTAGCTGTTTTCTCCATGAAAATGAACCCAATAGAGCTAATATTTTTGTTTTAATTAAGACCAGATGCCAGTAAGTAAAGTAGAAGGTTTTCTGCCTTTCTCACAAGTGCTGAAGTGCTACAGAGGCGGTTCAGGCATAAAACCTCCCAGGAAGAGAATGGAAATGGATGCTTCCATGCTGGCCATGGATTCAGGATGACAGCATGGCATCAGATTACATCTGTTTGGTATTTTAAGGTTTCTTTACAACCTTGAAGTAGAATGTTATTCCCTGAAGAACGCAGTCCTGCAGTTTAAGACAAAATACTCTGGTATAAAACGTATTCCATGGGAAATTCTGCTGCTGTGGAAAATGTGGGGCCCTGCCAGAAACCCTCCCACTCAGGAGAGAAGCTGAATCCCAGAAAAGCGGATGGACTGTACGATACTAAACACTAGGGGAACGGGTTCAACTCTGTTGCCCTTTTCGGTGAGATTACAGCTGACAGTTCAGGCAGGAGGATATGTGCAGTGAGTAACGTGAAGTGGGATAATGCATGCAGAACACTGTGTGCTGGAAGACTTACATACGGCTCTTGCTCAAAATAGTGTCTTCAGACATAGACTGTGGAGTATGTGCATAATGGCTCTTTGCTGAAGTTTTCGCAATGTATAATCTTTGATGGGAAGTAGAGGCTTTGCTTCTGCACAAAACTGCATCTGCCATTGCAGACTGCTGGGCATGTTCTTTGCATAATGTTCTGGTGTTACCGCATGTGTTCATGGCTAATGCCTAGACACACTTCTGAAACAATGAAGATTTTTCCTTCATTACAATCTAGTGTAATGACAATTCCTCACCGAAGTGTTTACCTCAACTCCTTGAATTTTGGTGCAAAAAGATCTGATTAATTGTTTGTTTAAAGGCAGCAAATATGCTTCCCTCCCCCTCCAGTTCCTGGCTAACTCAGGCATAACGTTTTTGCAGTTTTTTCTGAGGCTCGCCGGAATACTTCATCACTAGGACGAGGCACAGGTATCTGCAGTTGTGCTTCAGAACCAAAGGAACTGCTTGGGACTTGGTTCACTTTGCAAACCAAAGAAAGCCTGGCTGCTTGCTGTTGTTCTCTTTTCTAGGTTGTTAAGCCTGGGTATTGTTCACTGTCAGTGCTAGCAGAAAATTAATAAACTTAAAATATGGCTCCTTTGAGCAACCGAACAGAGAAGTTTAGAATGAGAGCCCTTTCTCAAATTTACTTACTGCAAACCATTCACAGCTTGCTAGACTGCTCTCTCTTCTCTGCGGTGCGTTGGATCGTGACAGAAAGACACTGTGTAAACGTAAGATATTATTATTAGCTCCGTCCCCTGTTCAGGCTGGCTGATAACGGCAACTGTCCTCTTCTTTCATTGATGTACTCGTGAGATCCGTCAGTCAGGGCTGTGTCAGCAGCACAAGAGGGGGAGGGTGCAAGTGTGTTTATTTTTGCTGCCAGTTGTATTTGCTAATGAGAGAGGAGTCCATTACTAGAGATGGAGCCTGTGCGAGTCAGTGAGTGAGTCAATTCGTTATCAAGTGCTGGCTCTAGTGCCAAGTATTGCTTGGGAGAACTGAAAATCATAATTCCTCCACCCCAAGCTCCCCTCTGTCTAGCCTTTCACAGTCACTCCTGATATTAACTGGAGATCACAGCTGCTGGGAAGCCGGCAGATACAATTTTACAAATGGATGTTGTCTGATGTCAACCTTTCCTCCTCCCCTCCCCGAGCATCTGACATTTCTCAACTAAGCGGGCAGATGATAGAGCAAAACTGGGATTATTTCTTTATGTTCATAATTGTAATGACTTATTTCCAAAGTGCTTTTGCTCAGTAAGGATGGGGGATAGAACAGCGTTTATCCAGCTTGCATTCTCCCATCTCATCTGCTGTTTTTTCTGGCCCGCAGCATGAGCTCCTTTTTCACTTAATCTTCTCCCTTTTCTTCTTAATTTTGACCACTTCTGGTCCCCTGAACATCTCTTTGCTTTGGTGATGCCCCCCTCACCTAAGCTCAGGCACGGTCCTAGTCCACTTTGGGTTTACAAATCACCCTTCTGTGCTTTCTAGTCTCTTTTCTTGAATGAGTTCCTGACCCAGCCTGCTCCCTGCAGGGCAAATTTCCTCTGCCTGGGGAGATGTGCTTCATCCCCACTGGATGCAACAGTGTGTGGTAGCTGCCTTTGGAGTAAGAAGTGTTACTGCTACCTGCCAATGCTGGATAGAAACAGCAGCTTCCCATGCTGAGAGCTCTCCGAGCCGTCTGCCTCACTACTGCATAAAGCAGATGAAGCCTCATTTTGCATAAGGCAGGACATCATAGCCCTAAAAATGGAGGAAATCATGACAAAAACTCCAAAGCTTTGGGAAGAATTTGGGGCCATCTGGCAGACAGCAATTTCTGCTACAGTCTTTCAGGGAGATGCTCATCCAGAGCTGTCTCTGGTGGCAGAACGCTGTCTGCAGAGCCACCAACACACCTCCTGCTTTGTCTCCTCATGCTGCTTGTCCCACTGCTGTCCACATGTAGGCTGGGCTGTTTCTGTGGGGACAAACCCTGAGGTGGGGTCATTATAGGTAGGGTAATGTATATGACCGTTGGCTCAATTCTACCTCCAGAAAAGCCCTTCTTTTTACTTCAGATCCTCTTTGTGCATTGCAACACTTTTTCTCTTGGTTTTCTCTCCCCTTGAGCATTTCCCATGTGATTTTGCACACTTATTTCACACTTTTTCGAGGCCTTGCCCAGCCTGCCCACCTGGCAGCAGGTCTTTGTAGAGAAGATCCCTGTGTCACCTCATGCTGCTCCTCTGTGGTTTGGGCCTGTGCTGCCTTACGCCACTGGCCAGGTCATGGCTCCCAACAATGCCCGTTGTTTCACTGAGCAGATGGGTACTGTTTTTTGTAGATTCTGAAAACGAACTGGAAAACCGTGGTTTTACCCTGGGAGAATGGACAGCCGGCCTCCTGTCAGTAGACAAGGGAGGGAGCAGATGTTCTGCACAGTGCTCCTCTGTCACCTTTGGAGAAAATGGGTCGACTTCGTTTTGCTCTACTCACTTTTAGCATTGTAGTACCAGGCTTGGAAAAGAGAAGTAGTGAGTTTTTAAACTCTTATCTCCCTTAGGCAAGAAAGAAGCAGGAAGGCTTGAATGCTGCTGTGGTTGTGTTGTTCTACAGCATCCTATTCCACCTTGTTTCACCACAATGGTAGGGTGTCCTGGGTTGAGAGGTTCAGGACTAACTTTTCTTCTGATGCTGGGAAAATTGCCCTTTTGGAGGACTCCAGTGTCTGAGTTTATGAAAATATTTACTTTATGGCCAACCAGGCTCTGTGAGATTCAAGGTCTCAGTGTTTTCAAGCCTTGCCAGGTGCAGGGATGAGGAGGAGCAAGGCCTGGACATTTGACCCAAGCTGGCCAACAGGATTATTTCATACCATGAACAACATGTTCAATATAAATTAGAAAAGTTTGCTGTGTAGTGGGCTCTCCCTTCATGGCAGCCACCCAGACAACTCCTTGCCCTGGTGCCGGGCCCCTGAGGCCTCCATTTCTTCCCGAAGCCGTTGCACTCACAGTGCCCGACATTTGCTGTCCCTGCTGGGAGTGCACAGCTGCCTGCTGAGAGAATTGGCCGAGTATAATTCTTGTAAATCTTATCAGTGTTGGGATTAATACTGGTTCTTTAGTATTATTGTCTGTTATTTAATCTTATTCTATTAAATCTATTTACATTTCAACCCTCGTGTTTCTTCGCAGTCCCTGATTCCCCTTTCCTGGGTGGGGAGGGGTTATTGGGTCACAGAATAATTGTCTGCATGGCAATAAATTGTTATGGGTTTTCTCAAACATAACATAGAGGTTGGAAAGCAAAGAAGAATCTCGTCAGAGGCATGTCAAGGAATAAGGAGATAACTCATACGGGGTGGGAAGGAGGGGCTGAGAAGTGAATAATTCACTACTAGTCTTGCAGACGAGGAGGTGCATAGAGGGGAAATCACCGAGACTTGTGGGGAAGAGCTGCATTTTCTGCATCACAGAGTCTCCGGTCAGAGTCACTGCAAAGTCACCATCTGCTTTTGGGAACACTGGTGACTCTCTGAATGTTACACGCTGAGGAGCTGGGAGTAGGGTGCTCCAAAAGCAGTTCCATTTCCAGAGGAAAAAATATGAAGTCCTTGCAATGGCTTTTCTGTAGTCCAGCTCCTGTTTTGGGATTTTTTTTTATTTTTTTTTTTCACTCCTTGCAGCTAGCTTCCAAATGGAGAAACTGTGGCACAGAAGAGATTAAAGGACTTGCTCCTAGACCCAGCGTGAGGTAACTGTCTGATTCAGGTTCCTTGCTCTTGTCAATTATATATACTAGATCATATCCCGCTTCGCACCCCTTCCTTCATGTGTATTGCCCTGCTTTCTTCTACTTTTACGCCACAGTTAGTGTGAAACTCTCCTCTGGAGTTGATTTAGCTATATAAGAACAGCTTTCCTGCTTTTCTGCCTCAACTAATCGGTTTTTAAAACATTTCAGCTGAAAGTGCATCTTCATAGCCTACGCTCTTGAATTTTTCTCTTCCTCTGCAATTATTTACCCCTCAAAAGTGGTTTTATTTAGCTACAGTATGTACATTAAATACGAAAACGTGGTTGACTTTTTTAGAATAGTTATTATTGGATGATTTCACATTGCATGATGAACATGAAGTAAATAAGTCTTGCAAAGTAGGTAGGCAGTGTAATAGTCAAGGGTCACTTCAGTATCTATCACAAACATCCGGCTTTAGGTGCTGCAATCTTTGAGGCTATAGGCTGCCAAATAAAGTTGGGTTATAATTCACAGGTGGACTTTTTCAGGTCTTTGTCTTTCTTTTGTAGCTTCTTTAGCTCCTGTATGTCATACATTTTGCCTCCAGCATGATTTATGGCACAGCCCAGAAGGTAGGTTGGTGAGGCAGTAAGAGGACTTATGTCATGCAGAGGAGATTAAAAAGCCATGGTTTGTACTTATCTGGGTACAGGAGTACAGAAAAAACCAAACTCCGGATTTGGAGAATATGACTCCAAAATTCATGGTAGTTTAGAAAACCTGCTCAGTTAAGCTTCATCTAAAACTTGCCAGAGCTGTAATTTAGATCAAATTTCAGACAGTCAGAGCCACTTTTGCTGAATGAGTTTCAGCCTCACGTGGAACAGGCTTTATAACAGGCTTGATAGAAATATAGCAGACATCTGATCTCTGTGGCAGCACAGCTGATTCTGGGATCAGTTTAGCTCAGCTGAAACTGGTTTGAATTATGAGCAAATGTTTGCTTATACTGCTCTGATATAAAACATCTTTCATTAGTGGGGCAGACATGGTTTGTCTCAAGTACATTGTTCTCTCTAAGGTTGTTTGTTATCCTGTCCAGCCTTCAGTAAAAGCTGCTAATAGACTGCATGTGCCATTTTCATTAATATGTTTATACAGTGTATATCTGCATACTGTGTCTATGTATTTTCTACATTTCTGTGCACTTTTTAATGTTTCAGCTCATAAGGCAGCAAGATTTGAATCTCTTCTTTTATTTGGTGGGGCTTTAGGACTTTGAAGCTTGGAAGAGAGACTTCTGAGTAGGAGATGACAGGTCTAGGAGGATCACAGAGACAGGTAGGAAATGACTGTTTTCTCTTAATATGAAAAGTAGCAATTCCAAGTAAACTTATCAGTCAAAACCAAAAAGAGTCACTTTTTTTCATCTGGTGCATGCTTAAACCATGGAATTCACTGGGTGTTGTGGAGGGCAAAATTATAAATAGTCTGAAAAGAATCTTGATGCATTTATGGAAAGAAAAAAGGTCATTAAGATCTACGAAATATGTTGACACAAAAGTGACCTTTGGCTCAGGAAATCTCTTAGTCACAGATAACTGGCTGCTGGGAGAATACAGTGGGAGAATAATCACTGTATATTTGTGCTGTCTTTGCCTGAGCTTTTGCTGTTTCCTGTTGCAGTCAGAGCACTGGGCTGGGTGGTCCTTTGGGTCTGGTACCAGATGTATGCTCTGACAATCTTAGCAATATTTCTTTAAAAACATATGAACAGCATGTTTGGAGTCAAGTTAAACATTGGTGTTTAACTTGATCAGCAGAGAGGTTTTATCACTATCTTGTCAGGAGTTGTTCCTGGATATGATCAAGGTACAACAACAGCATCTCTAAAGTTAGGACAGTCAATAATCATTTGGAAGAAATGTTAACATACCTTGATTAAATATTAATGTTATGAGTCATAGGGAGTTCTTGGAGATTGGGGAGAGGGAAGAAGGCTTAAGTCTCAGTGGAATCCTGTGAGGGAACTATGGATTTAAAATAAGTAACACTTGCAGTATGTTTTTGAGCAACATCCAGAACAAGGGTCTTGCCTGAAATTTGGATCCCTGATACAAGGATTGTGTTTTACCATCTTTTTAACTGGATGATGCAGAGAGCGAACTGATGGCTTAATTGTAGCAAAAGTCTGTTTTTCTTTAATTGCTGTATGTCTATCTGTGAGGCTAGCAATTCTATTTTTAATATATGAATTGTAGTAAAAACATGATGCCTTTAATCTTAACCTCCTTTCTGCTGTTAGAAGTGCCTTTAGGGAAGGTTGCACTCCAGAAACTCTATAGCCAAGAGAATGGTGAACAATATACCACCCTTATGGTGTCCTGGGACAATTTTAAGCTCCCTCATTAAGCTTTTTGGGCTTGTGTGAGAGCTGGCAACACCAGATGTCAATCTGGAAAAGCTGTTCTCCATCAACAAAATTTACCCAGACTACCTTTAGCATGAAGTGAAAGAGTGAGTTGTTCCTGAACTGTAAGACTCTTCCAAGAGCGTACAAAATCAGATGAAGCAGATTTTGAAATGGTTGGGAGCTGCAGTGGAGGCAAATCTTACAGAATGAATGCAGTTGGGAGGGCATAATGTGCTTTTTTTGTCACTTCTTTCTTTTGTGGTGCTTTTTGCTCTGACCAGGAAAGCCGCCTCCTTCCTTACAGCTAGCACGGACATTTGTTTTGAAGCAAGGATGCTGGTGTTGATGTGGAGGGGCATCAGGAGTGTAGAGGCCCAGAGTAAAGAGAGGTAATTTTTTTAACCACTTACAATGTTCCTAATATCTATCTAACTTGAAGCTGGCATATGTCATGAAAGTAATGAACACTTCATAACTCCTGATGACCTGAGCTTTGATTCAGGCACACAGAGCTGCCATGGGAATACCAAGAGCCACACACTCCCCAGCTTGTTACCTCCCCGTCTGAGCTCCTTTCAGCTTTCATCTCTTTTGCATTTCACCGTGTTTCCCACCAAAAGGGCTAATCTGCCCGACAAGTGGTTGTGTCTGACATGATAGCCAGCTGCCCTCTCCCTTCCCTTCTCCATGCAATATATACTAAACAGATTCTCATTATTGTTCCCTGGTAGCTAAGCAACCATAAAATGTCAGCTTGGCCTAAATAAATAAAAAAGGGATACATATCTTTATAATATATTTATATCTACATATGTGTATTTAGTGATATATGTGGTCATCTGAGCATGTCTATACATGCCTATCTGTGAAATTTGATTACATGTGAAAATGCTTTGCACTTCTGCTTGAGATTGTGAAGCTTTTTGTTTAAGCATACCCATGCTCTTGTGATGGAAATATTATCACTACCTCCAAGTGACAAGTAAGCAAGCTATGGTATAAAGAAATAAAGTGACATTTCAAGGTCACAGAAATACCCAGCTGAAAATACAGGAACAGCTTCTAGAAAATGTGTGCGTGAATATCCTGTACCAGATCCAAATCCTTCACCCCATTACTATTTCCAGTATTGCAAACAGCAGACTGGCATCTCTCTGTCTTTTCTCCATGCATCTGCTCTTCTTTTCCTCTCTCATTTTATTCACTCATTGTGTCTCTGTTGTTGGTCCCCAGGTTTTTCCTATTGTTCCCCAATGACTCTGTTCCCCTTCATCAGATATCCTTTTACTTCATATAGATACCCTTTCCTTAGACACTCTGTGGCTTCTTGTTCTTTTTCCTTCACTACTATGTCTCCATTCTGTTCTTTGGCTCTCCATCAGCCCTTTCTTTTTCTACCCTTCACCCACATATACCGAACTTGGCAAGATGGAAAAAAAAAAACCCAAAAAACAAATAGAGGTCATTCCAAGAGAAACTGTTGATATGTCTTCTGAGCTGGAAATGCCTATGGGTTCCAGGGAAAAGTATTTCCCAAGCTGGAGGTGAAGCATTCCTTTCAGGGAGAATGAGAGGCAAAAGGGTTACTTGGGAGGAAGAAAGAAAAACCACCAAATTTTATTACTCTCTGTAGCTCTCATTCTTTCCAGAAGAGGAGGATTTCAGGAAGTTTCTTCCATTTGAAAAGCATCTATGCAAATATTTGCTATGAGCGAGACATGAGTCCTTGCTCTGGCAGTGCAGGACTAGTATTTTAGTACTTCATCCCCCTCTGAGGAATCATGATGTAAAAAAAGCCCTTTAGAAAGTTGTGGGCTGCTCTTGGCACCCTGCCTACCCTCTGGATATGGCCAGAGCATCTTTGTGCATTGACAATCCCTTGTCACCATTCTGGACCTTTCCCAATACCCAGTCTAAAAAAAAGCTTGATTCCCCTGTGAGTGCCTGGAAATTCCCAAGATCTGTCTGTGTCCTGCTGGTGTGTGTTTCCTAGAGGTTTAATCAAAATACAGTTTTGATGCTGTTCAAGACCTGGGGCAAAACTGAGTCAGGCAAAGATCAGATCTTGGTGGATGTCTTGAGCTATTCCTTGGTTACCTAGAAAAGGATTCAGGTTTCTCGGGTTAAGGATTGCTGCATTGGGTTGTTCAGCACTGAGAGAAACCAAGTCCCTAGTCTAAAGTAAGAATTGAGGGCTGGAGAGTCCATTTTTTTTTCATCCATGTAAGGTGCATCTGAATAATAGCAAGGGGGTATACATAAAACTGTATGCTTGGGGTCTTGAATTTTAGTTAGGGATGTGTTTAAGCAGTCAAGAGGTTTGCTCTAACATTGTAACTACAACATCTTATCCTGTGTAAGCTGAGTGGGCTTAAAAGAGGAGTGGGAGGAAAAGAACTGCAGCAGAGCTGGAGGCAAAAAGGGCAGGAACAGTTACCTTAAAGCATGACTATTTAAAGTGTCCTGACCCATGTGGGCATCACTCCCCTCCCTTAGCTGAAAACACACATTCAAGGCTGTGCTTCTGAATGTATCTTCCATCACCCACATTCAGCCATGACAATTTTCAGCAGGTCCATTGTAAGCCAGAAATCGGGAGAGTTCTTTCAGCTGGCTGCTGGGACCAAAGCTGCCGCCATCCTTTCAGGGCTGCAGCCAGAACCCATTGCTGACTACATGCCAGCAGAAGGCTGATGGGACTTGGTGGGTGAACCTTACCAGATGCAGTCTGTGCAGAGAAGTAAAACCTCACTGCCTGTAACCCCCTGCTTCCTGCAAGGTGTTGTGGTTTTTTTGTCTGCAGTGGTGGACTGTGTGAGTGCTGAGACAGAAGTCTGCCCTCCCACCTCTGCTGAGTAAAGGAGCAGGAACAAATACTGATCTTGAGAGTCTCTGTGAGTAGACTGGCCAGGGCACTGGCTGTCCTGTCATCATCCTGACCATGTTGTTAGCACAGTCCCCAGCGCAGATTTAGCCTGTGCTATTCTGCAGACAAAGCCTGGCTCCAGCTCAGGGGTGGCTTTGCCCAGGAATTGGTCCCAGGAGGTGTGAGGGGGTAGAAGAATGGGGTAGCTATAGGGACATGAGCTGTGCTGTGACACTTGCCTTGCAAGTGGGCCCTGGCCCATTTTAGCTCCTAGGATTGACTGAGTCAGCTGATTGTGAGCAGCAGAGGGCCGGGATGGGTGTAGAAATATTTCCACTCCAAATCACCAGGGAGGGCAGATGAACCTTGTCCCTGTCTTGGACCGTCACCCTGTGATGTTAAATTGCTCAAAAAGAGAAGTAATGGCTTTTAAATGGTTTCCTGCAGTAATCCCTCTTTTGCCTTCTACAGGGAAAGACTTGGGGCAGCTGGTGTTGTAGCTCCATCTACCAGGAAGCAACGAGTCAGGCTACACTGTCAGTCACAGATGGTGTAATTAATTCTTCTAGGTAGTGTAATTAGTCCGTCCTATCAGCTACATATTTTCTCAGTCAAAATTATGCTAAAGCTAATAATACATAAAACACAGAAAACAAAAAAGAAACCCAAAAAAGGGGAAGCAATAATGGGAGGAGAAGGGATTAGAACAAAATTTACCAGTGTATAATTTTTTCTTGTTGTACATTTCCTCTTCCCTTCAGCTTCAAACACAATTCAGAACAACTGGTGAATGTAGCAAGCAGAATGAATACAAATTGGCTTACTTTAAATAGCAGCGTGTAGGACTTAGCCAAAGTCTGCTTTCAGATGCTGAGGCGAGATAAGGCACGGATCCTGCAACGAACTCTGTGCAGGCGTTGTGTCAAGGCTGGGCTTCTGCACCGTGATGAGCCTGAAAGTCTGGGGTGCAGGAAGGCATTGAGAAGTGTGTGTCCACTGCTGATGTGTGCTCTTTGACTTGGGTCCCAGCAGGGCAGACCTGCTGGCAGAGCTGCGTGGAAGCCTGGGTGTAACTTTCTTGCAATGTGGAGTGTAGGGTGTGTTGGATATCTTTGCTTCCAAGGAAGTAAGAAGGGCCCAAGAGAAGTGGTGACAGATTTGGGATTTGGTCTTCAAAGTAGGGAAGGGCTTGGTTACCTGGGATGGTATCCGTAAGAGAGGTCTCATGGCCATCCATGGGTGAGGGACTGTAGCCCAGAAGACCCTTGCAGGCCTGTATGATTTTTGGCTCAGAAGCTAATGCAGAACAGGTCTCACAAATGGAGTTTGGCTCGTGGTAAAACAGAACCACCCCAAAACGTAGCTTGTGTGGGAATTTCCTTGGGGCTCAGATTTGAGGAATAAGCCTAGCTATGGGAAGTACAGAAGCTCCTGGGTGAAGCCTTCCTCCACTGTGGCATGCCTTCCTTCTCCAGAGGTCAGGTAGGTGGGAGAGGAGGTGATAAGTCACCCAGGCAAGCTGGAAAAGGGTCCTGTGGGGTTCTGCAAAGAGCTCAGGCTGTTGTCATGTCACCCCCCCTCTTCCCAACCTGTTTTGACCCCCCCGCTTTGTCCAAAAGCATCCCATGGACTTGCAGTGCCCAGCTGGGGAGAGGATGGAGGGGGATTGTGTGGGGTGACAGAGATGCTGTAGTGAAGTTGGGGAGGATTTCTGTGAGCAGGACACGTCCAGCTCTCTGCAGTGGGAGGGAGGGCAGTGAGTGAGTTTGCAAAGAAAACTGGTGCTGAGAACATGGAGCTATTTTGGGCAGAAAAGAAGAAGATTCAAAGCAGACTGCACGAGTCAGTCTCGGTAATGAGAGACTTCTGAGCACGGTCAATCTTTGTAATCACTCCTGTGTGAGCTCTCTAGGGCTGAGCAGGTTCATAAAGGTCCTGTGGTGGCCCTGGCTCCAGTGTGGAAGCTAACACGTTGCCTTAGAGCACCCTGTGCTTGCAGTGCTCCTGGCCTGGGGTGGCTCCATGAGCCCAATGCTGCCTGTATGCCTCAGCCTCGCTGCTGAGTGACCCCACTGCAAAAGGAGAGGGGGAGCTGGCTCAGTCCCTGAAAATGCAGAGAGCCTGTTTCCCTGGAGATAGAGTTATCTCTTTCTAAGAGTGGATTTAGCCCAGATGGAAAAAAAAATGCTGAGCGGGAACAAAGTCCTTTTTTTAGAGCTTGAGGAGGCACAGCCTTCTCTAGCACTGACCCTCAAGTCTCTGAGAGCATTCTCTCCTCTGGGAAGAGGTGGTGGGGCAGCCTGGTTGTTCCTCCGGAGCCTGCCACCAGTAGTGGTGGCTGAAGAATGGGAGAGGGTGCAGAGCTCTGGCCCCTGACAGGAGCTGTACCCTGGGGAGCATTTGCTTTCACACCTTCCAGTATTCCCACTGCCTTCAGCTCAACCAGCTGAAAATCAGCTATGCCGGAGTCACTTGCTGCACCTCAGTGGGCATGGTGAGGGCTACCATGGCTACCCTTTGTGGGAGCACTTTCTACTGCTTGGTGAGAGGCAGGCTTGGGGTGAGCTCCTGCACAGCAAGTGGCAAAGCCTTTTGGTCACAGCTAGCCAGTGCAGAGCTTCTGACACACACACAGGTCAAAGCCCACTGATCTGCAGTGTGGCTCAAGGGAGAGCTGGATGCTTCCCTCAACCCATGCGAGTTGGTTGTGGTTTCCCAAGAAGTCTAAAGTGCAGAAGGGACTTTGCTATCCACAAACTAATCTTTGTCTTTTGGAAACTCAAGTAGCTTCAGGTACCACGCCCGCTCCTTATTCTCCCTGACAATTTAGTTTCTGTCTTTCTCATCTCATTTTGCTTCAACGTCTCTCGTAACAGCCCCCCCATCTCCATCCTTCTCTCTTGTTGCTAGGTGAAAAACTGAGAGCAGCAGCCATGGAAGCTGACTCACGGCCCATACATGGGAAATAGAGACACTAAGTATTGCCTAGTGCCCAAAGTGAGCTGCTGTCAAGCCCTGACTGCCCTGATGGGTTGTAGTTGCCTTGAGAAGCCTCACCTGGGGCCCCCACCCACACACACCCACTCTGCTCCTTGGCCTGGGAGCACTCTATAGCCTCAGTCTTGCTGTGTGTCTAAGCTGTGTAGTGAGGAGGTCTCATCTTAGCTTTAATGTATCTGAGTGGGCTTTCTGGACTGACCTTGGGCTTGATTTATGGCTGTTGGATGATTGCTGTGCTGGCCTTGCTCAGATGCTGTGGGGCTCTGCCTGTGTTGGTGACAGCATCGCCCTGCAGTCCCCATCTTCTCTTGGTTTTCCTGGTAAAACAGCCTGCACCTTTGCTCCCCGAGAGTCTGAAGCAGAGGTCCTGGGTGATACCTGGGTCTTGTTTCTTCCTAAAATGCTGCAGCTTCCTTTTCTTCATCACAAGTACGTTTCTAGGCCTTAGTAGAAGCAGCACTGGTACTCCTTTGGCTTTCCTTAAGCCAGTGCAAGTATTTTCATGTACCAAAATGTGGCTACATGGAAAAGGCTGCTTAGCTTCTCCCTGGAGACCAAAAACTCTGTATAGTTATGAGCCTCCTACTATTTTTCTGGTAATGTTGATGTTCTTGCTAATTCTGGGTTGCTGTCCTTTAATGCTACTGACCTGAAAACTTTCTGCAGCAACATGGACAAGATTCTACCTTGAACTGCATTTCTCTCACAACAGGGTGGTGGCAAGGTATCCCATTCACCCTGTGACAGCGAGTACAAGGGAGCATGAAGAGATGGGACTAGGGACACTGTGATGCTGAGTGTTTCCAGGAGAAATACATGAGGTGGAATGTGAGGGTATCATATCCAGGAAAAGTGGAATTTAAAACTCTTTTTTTGTTTTACTGAGTTAAGTATGCAGTGACTTATAGTATCCATGGTGATCTTAATTCATGTTGTTAAAAAAGACCCCGATCACCAATTAGCCTATCATGGCAGTTTTTCTCTTTGGTACATAATGGCAGACATTTAGGGTGCCGAATCTGTCCAGGATTTACATATCTGTAGAAGACTGGTGTGACAACCAACCACCAGCTCTAGAACCGTTAGCCTGGCTTACAGAAATTATTGGAGAGGATGCAGGGACATAGAGCTCTCCATTATAGCTTTCCACTTCTGATCTCATCCAAGTACCAAGGGCACTTGAAATTCGTATCTTAAATCTTCCTAAATACAGGACCAAAGGGTTGATTTAGAGGCAGGTTAATTTGGCAGAATAATTGCTCTTCTTAGGATTGTGAGAGGAGAAATCAATTTATTTATGTAATTTTGGGCTTTATTACGACTACTCATTGCACAGGACAGGAGCTCATTATATGCTGCTGAAGCAGCCTGGGCAGAACTTGGAGGGATTTGCACCAGGATCAAAGAATAGGATGCTTTAGGGTCTTCCCCCACTCTGGAAAAGTCAGTGCTGAAGCGGCCAGAGTATATTGGCTCACATTGCTCAGTGGCTGGGGTAGAATGCTCAGAGTAAGACCAAAGAGCAGATTCACTGAGGGAGGGAAGGGCAGTTCACTATCAGCATAGCATAGAGATCTTACCTTACACATGTTGCACTGTATGTTGTCTTCTTTCTCATGTGTGGTTCTCTTATTGGGATCCATGGTGGTCCCATATGTTGACTACAGCTTCTAAAATGGACCAGACCTTGAGTGTTGGTTAGCTGTGTGGATGAGGACAGGATCTGTTCCTTGCTATGAAAAGAGACCTTATTTGGCTCTTCCATGAGGTTCAGTATTGTGATATATTCACATCTTACATCAATAAAATAAAATCTCTGTTCCCTCTCTTACTTATGTGTACAGTGCGTTGTTTGAAATAGTAGATATTTTTTAATGTTTCAATAGCTTTTTTTAAAAAGAAAATGGAAATGGAAACCACATTTCTTAAATGAATTTTATCTCTATGGCAGTTCCAGCGATTCAGATCTGTGTCAGTGCCAGTTTATTGCAGTCTATTTTCTCCTCAGTGAGCATCTGCTTAACAGTTCAGTGCAGATACAGACAGATAGGAACATTCTAGCACACACCTAACTCCACCCTGGGGCATGGCAGAAGTTAGTTAGGGTACTAACTCATCTTATTTCAAGCAAAAAGATTTTGGTCAAATGAGGTGTTTTGTCCACTGAACAGGTCAAAATGATCTCGGAATAACAGAAAAGGAGTATTGTGCTCTACCTCCTCCTGTTATTTCTCTTAATTTGTTTTTTTTTTTCCTAGCAGCAGTATTTAGAACAAGTTGTCGTATACATTTTATACTAATCTTTGTATGCTTTACCCATAGGTCTTGCAATATAACCTAACTGCTATGACCTATTATGACAAGTTGCAGAGCAATAAGCCACGAAGCTTCCTCAACTCATGTTTTTCCCCTTCCTCTTTTTCCCCACTGACTACAGGATTAATTTTTTTAAAAAGGTTTATTCACTCTCGGATCAAGAAATGGATCTTAGTATCAGGTGGAAAATAAGTACAAGACTGAAAGCAAAGTGCTCTTGCCTGTGTTTGTGGAATTGTTTAAGACATACCACTTCGGTTAAGCAGAGCATGGAAACAGATATAATTATCCATGCTATCTAGACTAGAAAGAGTGCTGCGAGGGAGGAGGAGGATGGTTTCCTGCTCCAGTAGAGGCAGGGCTGTTTCCCACAGTGGAAGAGCTGTCCTTGCTGCTGAGCAGCACCCAGCCAGCCATAGACTCATGTAACAAAACGAGGCCAAGGTTCTTTAAATAATAAGACTCCTGTGTTTTTACCTTTATGCTCCTTAAAGAAAGAAGCTTTCTGAAATGTCCCTCTGTCAACAGGCTTTCTCCAAGCAGTGGTCCTGGAAGGGAAGGATCTGGCTGTAAGGGTCCCACTGTGGGGTTGGGACACCGCTGAATGGACCTCTTGGATCACTGGACTCAGTCCCCCCAGCTCTGACAGGCCCTACCTTATACAGGTAGTCAGGTAGGTACTTGCCAATGGCCATGCGGTTTCTGGCATGCATATGTGTAACTATATTTACTTATAGGGGCCCTTGCAGTGCTGGAGCCTGCATACTTGGTGGGAAAACAGGGATGTGTCCAGAGCAAAAGGACCCATTCGCTGTCAATAACTGCTTTGCCAAATAAGATGTTCAAACCTTCCACTGGAAAAACATATGATGAATTATACTCTGTCTCTAACATGTGCTTCAGATTTAGGAGATTTAAAAGTAATTTTCAGGATTCCTACTGCTGTGTCACAATCTCAGCTCAGTGGAGGGGGCTGGCCGTTCTCTCCCATGAGAGACCATTGCGGCGACACAGCATTGTACCTGCCAGCAGAAGCTCTGGCTACTGAGGCTGCATGATGAGGCAGGAGAATATCATATGTCTAACTTTGGGTCTGTTTGGCAGAAATAAGGGCAGCCAGGCCAAAGTTTTCTGCTGTACCTTGGGTTTGGGTGGTTTTTTTTGGTTGTGTGGTTTTTGGCTTTTTTTCTTTCCCCCTAAACCTTATCTTTGTAGTTTTTGCTCCTGATCTTGTCACAGCAGTGGGAAGCAGGAAAGAGTTTATTCAGGTTTCAGAGCTCCCCATCCTCCCACCTTAGTCAGCTGTGTCTCTTCCTGTCAGATAAGCGAGATACCTGTGCCACCACCTTGGTGTTGGTGCAGTCCTGACCTTGGGGAGGTCCTTTGAGGTCACCCTCCTCTGCCTTCTGATGGAACATTGTCTTAGCATTGCCCACACTACTGGCTGCTTCTTTAGGCACACAAGAGTGTCTTGGAAAGGCTGTCACCTGCTTCTCTGCCAAAGGTGTGGTAAAACTGTCTGCAAGAGCCATGAGGTTAGAAATACCTCTGGAGATGGGAAGTAGTGATGGTGAGGATGAGGTGGTGTCCCCACAGCAGAGGAGCAACCCTCAGAGTGTGTGTTTTGGGACAGAGATGCCTCTGGGAGTCAGTGACTGGATCTTTCTGTGCTACAGAAGGCTTTGAGGAGAGAAAGTAATTTCCCCTGCAGAGTCTTTAGACAGAACTCACTCTACATGGATCCTAGTGGGAGACTGGTGTAGGGAGAGGCTCCCATGAAAGGTGTGTAGGAAACTCACCCTCTGAGCAGCTCTGGCTGAGACTCCCACTCCCTTACAGCAAGAAAAGTCTTTTAGCTACTCGTGTCCCTGTGACCTTGGTTTGGCATGGAGTGAATACAAAGCAAGGAGCAGCTTAGTGCTCAGAAGTGTAGCTAGCTAACTACGGCTGTCTTAGATCACCCTTCTGCAAGATCTACAGATTGCAAGGCATGAATGGGGGTGGGGGGAGAGGATTTAGTCAGCTGATGAGCCTGGCTTCTCTGTCTCTTTTAAGAAAGCGGATTTATTGGTATTAAACATGTCTCTCTTAATGTGGGTGATTTAAAATGGAAATTGCCTTTGAAAGGGGATTTCCTATTAACTAGCTGGGAAGGAAAAATAGGATAATACCATCATCCCTATACAGGGCCCATAGATGAGATGCTGGAACAGAATGGGCTGGTTAACTGCTGCTTCTTCAGAAATTAAAATTATAACTTCTCTGTAAGAGTGAGCCTTGCTCAAATTCCTCCATGAGGAATGGTTGTATGGATGTTTCTATAAAGTTATTTTTAGGGAAAAAAGCATCAATCTTGCTGGGTCATTTGGGGTTCAGGTAAGAACCCACTAAATATGAATTCTGAGGGCAGGATCAGGAATGTCACAAGTGCAGTCCCTCAAGGGTCTGTGCTGGGACCGGTACTATTCAACATTTTTATCAATGATAAAGACAGAGGGCTCAAATGCACCACTAGCAAGTCTGCAGATGACACCAAGCTATGCAGTGTTGTCGATACACCAGAGCGACGGGACATCATCCAAAGGGACCTGGTTAGGCTGGAGAGGTGGGTTCATGAGGTTCAACAAAAGCAAGTGCAGGGTTCTGCACCTGGGCTGGAAGAATCCTCGCCATCAATACAAACTAGGGGATGAGGTATTAGAAAGCAGCACTGAAGAAAAGGACTTGAGAGTGCTCATGGACAAAAGACTAGACGTGACCAACAGTACGCACCTGCAGCCCAGAAGGTCAATCACATCCTGGGCTGCATCAAAAGATGTGTTGCCAGCAGATCCAGAGAGGTGATTCTGCCACTTTGCTCTGCTCTGGTGAGACCCCAGCTTAACTGCAGACCAAGTCCCTTCCTCAAGTCCCTCAGGCAGAACACAAAGCAGTGCGCATTGTAAAGAACCAATCTTTTGCTTCCATTAGCAAACCTGTTGTAACTAGATGATCTTCAAGGTCCCTTCCAACTCTAATCATTCTATGATTCATTGCTTATGCCTGTGGATAAGGAACATGTCTCTGCAATCTCATTTCCTCATTGCCCTCCCTGGTTGTGCAGATGCCATTCAATGCTCATGACAGGGAGATTTTTGTCTTCCTAGTGGGGCCTGGGTCTTGGGCTATGTGTGATGTGACATGACATAAAACACAAATAACTCCAAGAGAAGTCTGTTCTGCCATGGCCTTCCTGAAAAGCTCCTTTTAAACCTGTGCTTGGTGCTCAGGGTTTGTGGCCTTGAACAAGACAGAGCCTTCCTCCAAGCCTTCTATGCCTTCTGTCCTTAGGCAGTCAACTTGGAGCAAGTTTTTCTTTTCTGGGTGATCCCAGCCCCTAATGATAATATGCCTGGTAAAAACGGTGTGTCTAAAGAGTCCTTTAGTTATCTGGGTCCCCCATGCCAGACAGATGGTGCCAGCATGTAAGCCCCTGAGCTCAGTCCTCTCCTGGGGTGGTTTGTGAGATTGCCCAAAGCAGCCTGGGGAGCCTCTTTGTCAGACTGTGCTGAGTACAGACAGCACTCAGCTCACACTGAGATCTCTATTTCCTCTGAACTTAGCTGATTGCAGGGAGCAGGGCCAAGCCTTCAATTTCTCCCAAGTACCACGAATGCCTTCCAAGAGTTAACTGCCTGACACTTGCTCACAGTATTTGCTTAAAAACTGCAGGACAATGAAGCACAGACAGGTCTTTCTGTCTCCACTTTTCTTGTGTTGAAAGCTAAGTGATGGTGAGACAAAGGATTTGGTGTTCAGGAGTCACCAGTGCTGGTCCCAGGAGGTGTTGTGGCTGCCTCCTTAGGAGAAGCAGAAGAGACAGATGAAAGAAAGAGCAGGGAGGGGCTGCAGGAAATAGTCACATGTGGATCCTGTGGCTATATGTTTGTCTCCTGCCACCATGGTTTTCCTCCCCTGGAGACCTTATTCCAAAAGTACCCTAGAAAAACTGGTGTCTGCTGACCCTGTGGCTGGAGTGTCTGGTTGAACCACCCCTCTCTACAGGATGGTCATGCCATTGCATCTGCTGAGGGTCTGCAAGGACCAGATGTATTTCCAAAGGCAGATAGAAAATTTTGCTTCTTTTTGAAAGACTGAAGTGGGGCTGGAGGAAATACCTGTGTGTTTCAACAGCTCTGTTGAAGGAAAGGAAAACAGGAGGCAGGTGGATCATTTATCTTGGTCTGATGTGGGGGAGCTGACCCTTGGTATGTCGCATGATTACGGGAAAGAGAGAGAGACAGGCCTGAAAGCAATGTTAATTGGTCTCAGCCCTGGCTCTGGAGATACAGGACAGCCTGCAGCAGCTGTCAGGATGTGGAGAGGCTAAGGAGTGAATGGATAGGGATGGAAGTAGGAGTGGGTATGTAAGCATAAGGCTTGTGTTGCAGATATGGCTGCTATCCCAGGTTGCCATCATTGGTATTCTGGATGTGTGCTTATACAGGCCAGAGTGGTCAGTGGGCCATCTGAAGATAGGACAGCTCTGTGCGGATGATTTGGAATGGTGTCCTGACCACCTGCTGTGTGTGACTATCAAGACTAAGGGGAAGAGTCAAGATGTGAGGCAGAATACTGGTGATCCATGCAAGATGGGAGTGCTCAACCAGGAGCCAAACCTGGTTGGAGTTCCTTGGCCTCTCTGCTTATGTGCACTTTGAGTATGTGTTGATTATTGAGGGCACACTGGCTGCTTGGAAATAGCATGAGTGCCTGGGCCAGTGCTCTTGGTTGATGAGGGAAGAGAAGAGGATGGACCTGAGTAGATGCTAGCTATGGCTGCATGGAAGAGCTGCTGAGACAAAATGGTGGCAGGTCTGCGATGGGTTGCTTTGATCTGCTGGGTTGGTTGCTTGGAGGATTTGTGTTGCTTGGCAACCTTGTTGTCACAATTGAGCTGGTGATATTCAAGGAAGGGGCACTTTTGAGGACACTGCTACTGTGAGGGGAAGGGGAAGCTAGGGGAGGAGGGTTTTAGTGCAATAGCTACAGTGGTCCACACTGGTTGTGCTTTGCTCAGGCTGTGTGGTGGAACAAATACTGGGTCTGGTTATCATTCTTTGTGTAGTCCCTCATGGATTTGAATAGGGATAGGGAGCTAGTGAGCTTCTTGACGTTGTACAGGGATGTGGGCATAGCAGTTGATGAGAAGGCTGGGCACCCTGTCTTGATATCAGACAGGGTTTTGAAGAGACACATGGGACATGAGGGTATGGGAACCCTGAAGCGTGTCTCTCCATGACCTTGTGAAGGCACTCTGGTAAATATGGGGTCTGTAGTCTGTCCAGCAAAATCCAGGCTCAAAGACCCCAGGGAGTATACTTTTATATTTCTTCAGAAATCGACTGAGGACAGGAAAGCAGTGGGACAGGTTGCCAGAGAGGCCGTACAGTCTCCATCCTTGGATATTTTCAAGACCCCGCTGGTTAAAACCCTGATCAACCTGATCTGAACTCGCAGCTGACCCTGTTTTGAGCAGGAGGTTGGACCGGAGCCTCCTGAGGTTCCTCCCAACCTGAATTATCCTATTATCCTGCAACTTCCTGATGGTGAGGAGTGGCTGCTGTTCCTCTGCCACTGAGCTATAGGATACTCACAGAGCCAAGCACTCCAGGTCAGTAAAGCACCATGGCAGTTTCCAACCCTTGTGATCATCAAGAGAAGTTTGAAAACAAAAGCATCACAGGTGCAGTGATAGTCAGATATACAGTTAATGGTGAAGCCAGTTGTTCCTATTCTCCCCCATGAAGGAAATTACACTCCTTTCATTGTATCACAATGAAGCACCAAGCAGTTCTGACCTCTGTTGGACTTCAAAAGAAAGAACAGATTTTTAAGGAGCCAGTCCTTTCTGATGAAAACTCTGAAATTGGTCTTTTGAGCAGTAACTCCAGGGGACATTTATTATCTGTACATATGCTCGATGCTTGCAACCATAGAGCTTGAGGCCTACCACTATTACCTGAGACGTTGTGATTAGTTATTTCAGTTCTATTTAGCTGAGCTCTGGCTGCTGGTAGCTGCACAGATGAGCAGCGCAGATCCTGGTGACAGTTCGGGGGCGGGGGTGTGTGTGTGATGGGGCTGTCACCAGCCTGGTATTGCTGTTCCGTGGCCCAGGAAGTTAGCCAGTATCAGTGGCCTTGTCATGCTGCTTCCACTGAGCAAAGAAACGGTCTGTACAAATCAGTGTATCTTTTGTGTGAGCCTGTTTGTTTACAGCTGGTATACCTAAAGACTTGTATCCCAGAGTACGGTAGAAGCAGATGATAACAGCCAGTTTCCTTGCTCACAATTTCCATGTCTGCCTCACCAGTCAGCCCTGAAGGCAGGGCTCTGTGTCGGTGTCATGTTCAAGTGCACCAGTACCTCTCAAAATAGCTGTCCCTTCAGAGAAAAGGATATATTATGTGATATCTGATATTATGTGTAGTGGGGACCTACTCAACTACAGCCTGCCTCCAGCTCCTGGTGACCACAATGGTCTTGACCACTTGAGTCTACTGCCCAGTACCAACTCTGGCCACTTCAGATGGGGACTCCTGTACTCAGTTGCACAACCTCCTCACTCTTCCTTTGGAGATTTTTTTCACAGAAAGAGTGGTCAAACACTGGAATAAGTTGCCCAGGAGGGGATTGAGCCGCTGTCCCTGAATGCGTTTAAGAGTCGCTTACATGTGGTGTTGGGGGATATGGTGTAGGGGAGAACTTTGTAGAGTGGGGTTGATGTTTGGACTTGATGATTCCAAGGGTCTTGTCCAACCTGAATGATTCTATGATTTATATGTTTGAAACAATCATACTTGAAGCCAAACTTTCTCTGTGGCAGTTATGGTCCCTTAGTCTTAGTGTGTTCAGAGTATGCCCAGTTTGCATTTTTGGGGGATGAAGATTGAGAGAGTGAGAATCACCTGAGGAACAGAGAAGAACTTGAACTCATCTACTAAGTTTGCATTGCCTGGATGCCTGCACTCAGGCCTAGTATGACCTCTGTCTTCTCCTATTGCATGTTTTTTGTCAGGGATCCTAGGTATGTGGACTGCTGGCTTTTTCTTCTGGTGAGGACCTGGATCAGGAGCAAGGCCTTTTCCAGACTCATACATATCTTCAACTCTGTGATCCAGTATATCTGAAAACTGGAAAAGCAATTCTGGTCCCATTGTTTTGGGGGAGCTATTTATATTTTTGCTTGACTGGAACTGACTGGCTGATCCCTGCTTCTGTGTTGTGGAGCATCATTTCTGTGAGACAGGGACCAATACTCCATGGGACCTCCATCTTGGGGAAGGTCAGTTAACAGTAGGTACAGGGGGCTTGTATACCTGTGAGGATCTTCTGACATGCTGTGCTGTGAGCTTGCACACATCTCAGACTGTCACCATACAGCCTTTAAGGCCAAGGTTTTAGAGGGACAGCTATCAACTTCTGTTGATGGGTAGCAGATGAGTTTGAGGCAAAGTTCATCACTCAGGTTGTCATGGATGCTGTCATGGTGTACATTTTGAAGTGTTTCGCTTCCTCTTACTGCATCCTCTGAGGTGCCAGAAGGAACAACGTAACCGAGACACAGACCTCTTCTGATGGTTCTGAAGACAAAAATATGTGAGAAAAGGGGCATTAGTGGTATCCCCTTCTCCCTGTGCTTTTCCTTCATTAGGTCATGGGCTGTCCCTTGTGCCACCTGTGCCAGTGGGACAGTGTCCTCTGCAGAGGCTGTGCTCCAACAACAAAGCTGTTAGCTGGCAAAGGAAAGAAGATGGAGGGCCTATGGAAGTTGAGTCACAAGAGAGACACAGATCAGTTCATGAGAAAAAAATGAATGATTCCTTCATGTAGCATGAAAACACGTGACCATCCTTGACCTAGAATAAGGACATGACCGGCAAGGACACAACAGCGTGCAGGCTTGCTCTTTGTCAGCACGAGAGCCTGGTAGTGCGGCAAGCCCAAAGTACCGGCTCCTGACTGAAACAGAGGCTGGAGCAGAGATGCCTAGCTGCTCTTTTGCCAGGGGAACAAGCCGCAGCTCCACATAAGCTTTATGTACTTGTGTCTAAAGGGCACAACAAAGGACAAATGGACTTGTAAAACCAAACAACACAACAGCATAAATGCAGGGGAATGGCATGAAAAGAGCACAGAGTATAATCACAGATTTCCTTCTTCTCCAGCAAACCTATTTACGAGGGCCAGAGGAAGCCAAAATTTTTACTGTGAGCCACTTTGAGCTGTCCTTCCAAATAAATGTTGCCTTGCTCTAATATCTGGCCTCTGTCCTTGGACTGGGAAAATTGCCAGAGTGTGGCCAAAGCTCTAGGTGAACATTTTCTAAAGATGATGAGGGGAGAGGGACAGAACAGCATGTGCTTTTTGGAATTCAGTGCTTGGTAAGGGATGAGGAAGAGGCATAACCCATACATCGGAAGGGTTCATGCTTTCCATATCACCCCTGCCAGGCCATAGAAACCCAGTCAGCACTTGGGTCCTGGCTGTATCCTATGGAGAAGGCGGTGAACTTGTGGGCTTGCTGGTGGATGGAGACTGCTCAGTTGAAGTCAGACTTCACCCTGTTGAGTTCATAATCACTGTGGAGGTGAAAGAAAGCTCGTATTTGAGTAAGGCCTGGTCTTGGGATCAGGTTTACAGCTGATGTACAGCAAAAACAATAGCCAGAGTGTGAGACAGTCTGTGGGTGGTGCATGCAATCATGATGCTGAGGCTTGAGTTTGAGTTGAACCTAACGTGAGAGCAAAAATGGGCTGCTGGGCTTCAAAGCAGCTGAGGTAAACGTCCTCCATTTCAATTTGACAGTAGATTAAAAGAGGCGGCTGAGGTGTAGCAGAGGTATTTTGCTTATTGCCTCTTCCTGGATGTCTAAGTAAAGGAGAGAAGAAGGTGGCAGTTTTCTTTAGAATATAGAGCAATCTGACAGAAATCTTAATGTTTCTTCCAGCCAGAGGGCTGAACTATTGAGTCAGCCAGCTCACTTGGAAACAGCTCAGGCAAAGAAAATCTATCTCCATCTGCATAATTTGCCAAGGGTAGGTATCTTTTTTTCAGGAAGGTGTGGTGGTGGTGGGGCAGCACGATAACCTCAGTTGCTGAGGGTAAATATTCTCTCCCTGCTCTATGAGTATTTAGCATATGCTTTTCTATGATTTCAATTAATGAGACTACTAAATAAACAGGCATGGGAGCAGGTGACCCTGATCCTTCTGGGTCTCAGCTGACCATGGACACAGAGGTTTTCCTAGCCGCTTTTAAGCTCATTAACATCTCTCTTCCGTTTGCCCCTGGGCAAGGAGCTATCTTGGGTACCATAACTGCATGTTAACTGAGATAATTTTTCACTTTAAAATGTGTCTACAGAAAACACTTGTCTTAAATGAGATGGTCACTACGAATGTACAATAGATGCTGGAGTGAGCACCTAACCCAAACCCTGTGGGAACATCCCCAGCTCACAGGCCCTTGGCTCTGTTGAAGTTGTTCTTACTTCTGTCTTGATGGATGCTTTTAGACCCACAACTCTGTGTTAGAAAAGCGATCCTCTTTTCTAATGTCATGCAGCTCCTTGTTCAGAATCCATGTCAGTATGGATAATATTTTCCTTCGCTACCAATTCTCCGCCTGCACTCGCTTGGCAAGTTATTTGCAGTACCATCTGCTTCACCTGAAGGAGGAATGAGAGGAACCGTGAGAGACTCGGTGCTGTTACTGACCCCAAGCTTTTCTGATAAAAACGCTGGGTCTGTTAGAAGGTTGTGAATGTCAGGGCTTGTCAGAACTGCTGCACCAGCAGGGAGCCCGGCTGGTGACACTAACCAGTGCCTCCGCTTTGCCATGTTGCCATTAAAGTGAGTTCACTCTCTGGAGATGCCTCACTCCATATGTGTGTGTGTACTAAATGATATCAGAAGTTCTGACAGAGCATGCAGTTGAAAGAGGACATGGGAGGTGGGTGGGATTTCATCTTTGCTTTGTGCACATTGTTTTCCTATGTTAAGGACTGAAAGGAACCCACGGAGAAAAGACAGGAACCACGTGTTTGGGAGGAAAAAGCCAGTGATGCTTTGGTGGCAATGTTTTTAGGTCATAAGGTGTTTAAATAAAAAATACGTTCTTTGGGAGAAAAACAAGTATTTGTATACACTGCTGCTGCCAGCTTTTGCCTCAGTGGTGACATGTATATTTTTCAGAGGGAAGGATTTATTTTTTACCCGCAGTAACTTAATGTTCTGAGTGAGTTTATAATAGCACTGATTAACTGGTAGCATTTAGTTTGAGTGAAATATCAGCTCTGATGTCTGTGCTCCTCTTTGCTCCAGACACTTTTATCATTCTAGGAGCTGTTTAACTTCACTTATTCCTTCCATGGGAGGTGGTTCACGTTGTAGCAATGTCGCATTGAACAAACAGTAAGGATTTGAGGCTGCGTGAGTGGAGGTGAGGCATTCTAGGTAGCTTGAAGAAATCTGTGGAATCACAAGTGAAAAGCTGGGTATATCCCACTGCTTCGTCTAGACGCCATTTGAATGGAGCAGGGCTTGCCTGCTACTTAACTAGTGTGTAGCCTTCTGTGTAAGAAAAAGAAATGTGCTTATTTATGGTAGCACCCATACGGTAGTACTTTGACCTGACTATAACACACAGAGCAAAGCAGTGGCATGTTATTAACTATTCTATTATCTACAACAAAGCAAGACAAAAGGTGAAAAGCAGGGAGTGTAAGTGACTGAATCTTATTGCCCTATATTTTCGAAGTGGGCAGTTTCCCTGTTAATGCTGGGAGTTGGGAAGCTAAGTTTCTTGGAATGTGACTGGCTGAGCTGTTGCCTTTATGTGGATATTGTGTTTAAGATCAGACTGGGTAGGTAGAGGTCTAGTATCTGATCCCTCAGGGTGTGTGCAGCAGCTCTCGGTAGCATGAGCAGTAAGCTAGGTAATTGCTGTGTTGGTTCTCATCCAATAATAATTTATTTCCTGGGAGCGACTTCAAAGCTTAATCCTAGAATTAAATCCCCTTTTCCTCCTTGGGATTTTAATTTAGTTTTGAATGCTCTGATGGATCCTCTGCTAGAACATTGAAGACGGCTTTCAGACATAAGGGTGATTTTCCTGGCTGCTGTATGCCCTGTACAGAGACTAGGTGAATGCAGGCACTTTCTTGAAGAGACTCTTCTTCAGCTTTTCATCACGATAAGCTGGCAAAAGCTACACCTTATCTCTTACTGAAAGCGGTTTTCCAGTTTCCTTTAAACCATGAAGGCAATATGCCTAATCCATTTTGCAGCTTCTCCAGTAAAGGGAAGAAAGAGTGTCATCACTTAAATCTGGAGAGAACCAATAAGGTTTTCATCGAGCAGAAAGTTGATTTTAGAAAAAAAATCCAGATAATCTGTTTTTCTTGTTAGGGTTGGAACAGGATGGAGATGACTGCCTGGAGGGTTGTGGTCTCCCATTCATTCAAGCGTGTCAGGAAATGGTGCCTCGTTAAGACCAGTGAGGTGGGACAAAATCTCCATCCACTAGAATGGGCTTTGCACCCCAGAGGTGGAGGCCAAAGGCTTCTTTCTCAGAATGCTGCAAGGCAGTGCTTCAGCCTTTCCTTTCCTGCTTCTGAATGGTATGTGAAAAGGGATGGAATATACGGCTAATATTTGTACCGTGCTTTGATGATATACAACACAGCATCTGATAATAATTACTATTCATTATTAGATGTAGTGGCTTTTGACAGATAGGTTCTCTAGTCTGCGTGTGCTATAGGTAGAGAGGCCATATATCATCTTAAAAAAGTGACAGTGTCAGTTTGCAATCTTTTTTTGTGCTTTTGCAGTTTAAAAATAACACATTTCCATTTGAAAGAATGAGTTCCACAGTTTCTTAATTTAATGTGTACGTATTTCACATACAAATGACTGTCCACGAAAACCAATTTCAGTAAGCCTGACATTCCATACTCAAAAGAATAAAACAAGTCTATAAAGACACAGAGAAAGCTATTTCTCCTTCAGTCTACTTCACACTTATTTTGATTCTGCATGACAAAAAGCCAGTCCCTTAGTTGTTTGGGATTTCTGGGGACAGACTGACCATGGCAGAGTCAGTAGGGGACGCTGCAATTGCTGCAATAGAAAATTATGAGAGCTTAGTTAATTGTCCTGGTATGACAGCTGGGAGAACATGGTTATCAGTTCAAAGCAAATGCAACTGTGCTGACAATTCCCTTCTGCAGGGCTGCTGGCAGGATGCGTGTCCTCTGAGACAGCAAACAAATTGAGTGGTCTCCTTGTGTCCAGGTGTGTTTGCAAGAGGCTTACTAGGACCACCCCCCGTAGTGGCTTCTGGCTGAGTCCTACTCTACCATGCCTTGGTCCTGAGCCATGTGCAAAAGAAAAAATAAAGGTTTCATGCCAAAATTCACCTGAGTCCTTTGTCCAGGTGGTAGTGATGCTGTCAGGTTTGTGTGTTCATTTCTCTGTTTGCGTTCCTTTAATTATCTGATAAATTCTCTTCATGCTGTTCTTTATGCAGTAGGATGTGGTGTCCTTGCTTGTGGACCCGTGCGGTCAATGTTATAGTGATCTTCCAAAAACATCATACCAGGACTTTCCACAGTGTCTCAGATAGTGGGAAGATCTGGGACATGGGCATAAGGGGTATTTGGCCACTTCATGATCCAATTGGCTGGGTGAAACACAAAGCACCGTATAAAAGCAGCTGCAGACTTGGTTACCAGGCTCTGCAGCCCATATGCAAACACTCGAAGGAATGCTATGATGAAAAACCTTTTTATGGTGTGAATTATGTGGAGCAATTGATCCATCACATTGATTATAAGGACCTGCTCTTCATAGATGTGGCTTTTCTTACATTGATGCAGCTACATCTGTGTTTGTGCAGATGACCTGTGAATTGCCAGTCTCTTCCCTTAGCTGCAGACCCTATTTATCTAGGGATGCTGCAGTGGAAGTGGGCTCTGATTTTATGAAGTCAGTGCGGCATTTAGTAAGGGTTAAACATACAGTAGGTCCTTCAGTCCCTGTCAGTGCTGGCAGATGCTGTTCGGCTGTGGCAGAATGGCTTTGCTGTTCCGCATCCTCCCCAACACTGATACTGCCACATCCAGCCCTGGATGCTTTTGATATAAGAACTTTCATCCACATTCTTTTACCTTAGGCAGGACAAGAATGATATGGCCCTTAATTTATAGTAAGCACGGACACATTTAAAATAAATCCCTCAATTTGTCTTGCAAATAACATTTAAGTGTTTTTGAATTGAAGAGATGTTTGAAAAACCAATTTCCCGTCAGAGATGCTATTTGTTTCATTTCATGCAGTTCATTCATCTTAGTTGATTGGAGAAAAAATAAAAGCCAACCCCAGGTAGTGAGAGTAAGCCCTGTCATAGTGCTGTGCTGCTGGAGATTTTGTAATGATTTATATTTGGAGCCTACTTCCACACCCATTATTTACAATAAATACTATATCTTAATGTAAAAGTAATTTGGGGGTTAGATGCTGTGCAGAAACTCAAGAAGGTAATTCTGAAACAACTGGCTTCTTTGTATGCCCTATTTCAAACTTGCAAATGAGCCTGATTTATTGGGTTGGGGGAGTGGATCACCTTTCTCTAAAAAAGGTATTAAATTGCATATTCAGGCCCTAATCACTATAGGGAACTTGGCCTTTATGATTTTTTAAGAGAGAATTATAGGTATGTAAAATGTTTATATAAGATGTACGTATACAGCTATCACCTAGAAGGGCAACTAGCCTTATCTTTAAAAGCAAGCAATAACACAGGCTGCCATATACCATCTAACTATCTATGTTGTGTTGTTTCAGAAATAAAACTTGTGATTGATGAATTCCTTAATCTTAAGGTCACAGAGAATGATAATCTTAAATATTGCTGACTTGCTTAAAATAATTGCAGCTGTTCTCTCCTGATTGATAGGCCCCTTTTCAGAAATTGTTCCTAAGATACTTCTTAACCCTCCATTTTGTGTTTCTAAGTAATAAGCAGGATGAAAACCATTCCTTTTTTTTTTTTTGTCAAGCTCCTTCTCCACTTGTTTCATCCAGAAGAATGCAGGAGGACCTACACAGTCCTCATTTACCCCTTCTTACCATACAGAAAAGAAAAACATCCCTTGGCCAAATCCTATCTGCTATTCTTGTATCATTATTATCACTGAAAGGAATGGGAAAGTCAAATGACTAATCTCTTCAGCTATTAGCAACTTCTGTATGTAAGTATCACTCCACATTTCTTTCCTCCAACTGTTCTGAGATAATTTCAGACTACTTCAGGCTTTGGCTAATATGTCTTCCATTTTTTACTGAAATTAGAATGAAAAAAGATCATAGTCACTTTTTATAAGCATGCCTAAAAATGCTAGGAAAATCTTTCTAACAGAACAGACCTTACCAGCACCCTCAGGAAGATCCTGGCTGTCAAAATGAAAATCTTGGTGTCTGTTTTTGGCAAGGAGCTGAAGCACAGATTGGTATTGCTTGTGGTCACTGCAGCTACATGAAAAATACCATTGTACACCCAGTGTACACAGCAACACATTCAAGCTCCAGATGGCATATTGATATATCCACCCGATGCTACAGCCACGTTGCCATCCGTAGCCACCCCTACAGACCAGCAAACCCCGTTTGAACCGTGTGGATGGGTTCTGAGGAACAAACTGGCAAAACCTGAGGGTTGAGAGAGAGTCCAGAGCTCCTGTGGTGCTTTCCAGGAGGCTTTTCATGCTCAGGACCCTTGGCCATACTAGTGTGGACCTTTGCTTTATCCATGTGTTGCCCTCCAGATACGTAACTGGCAACAAAGGGCCAGCACTGAGTCAGAGAGTGTTTGGCTCTAGTTGCTAGAGTGCAACTCTTCGGTGTGTGGGATCCAGCTGTCCTTGCCTGTCTTTTGAGGAGTGCCTTCCTTACCACTCATGGACACAGAACATGCCTGGGTGGGTACAGGCTGCTGTGTTTTCCTTGGAGGGTGCTTTCAGTGAGAGGAATGCAAAAACTGGACAACGCAGCCCAGACTGGCACCAAAGCAGGGCAGGTGGCGTTGGGCCTGGGGTCTGATTTCCTGCAGGACAAGTGTAGCTGGCAGGGCAGCATGAGGAGGGCTCTCATCTTTGCTTTGGTCTCTAAGGGGTCACCAAGACCTGCCTGAGCCTTTCCAAACCTCCTGTCAAGACCCAGCCAGTGACAGGATGAGTCTTTACAACTTGTGCCACCTACATGTCTTGAAGGGTGCCCTTAGCAAGGCTGCTTGGAGAGGCTCTGCCTTGCTGTCCTCTCTGGCTTGCCCTGGTTTGGGGCAGGCTTCCTTCCCCCCAGGGCGCTCTGCTCAGGCCACACAGAGCTAAACCCAGGTATGGGAGGGGACATGGATGGATAGGTGACCACAGAGCAGATCACATTGCAAGGGCAAGGCCTGAGAGCACCCTCGGGAGTCAGGGCAGAGACACCCACGGGAGGAGCCTGCAAGCACATGCTGCTTTCTGTTCAGGCTGATTTCATGTTGCTCAGCTTTCAGGGGGCTCTGAGAATAGCAATTAAAGCACCGGGCTTAATTGTGGAGTATCCAATTTGGATATTAGCGTTATATCCACTCTCACTCCTTTCTTTTCCTTTAGATCCAATTCTGCTGCCTGCCTGCTGGCTGGGCGCCTGTTCCTTTCTTCTTATTATGACTATTTTACAGTTATTGTTAATATTTTCCTATTTTTTAAAAAAAGCATTTCTTCTCTCTGTCGCTCCCAACCACGCGGGTCGCCAGCCGCCTCTCCCCGCGGCCGGACCCGCGGAGCCCCGGGGCGCTCCTCGCGGAGCTGCGCAGAGGTGGCCCCGCAGGTACCGGTACCGCCCGGGCACCGGCTCCCCCTTCGCCCTCGCCAGGCGTTGGAGGCTGAGACCTGCCCCCTCCGGCGGCGGGGAGGGGTTGATCTCCCGTTGCCTGCAGGGTCCCTCCTCCTCTCCCCCCGTTTTCCTCGCTGCTCATTCCCACACCCCTTCCCCC
>VZRU01018128.1:183912-204515 GCA_013398155.1 Pedionomus torquatus | reverse complement strand
CTAGATGATCTTTTTGAGACAGATGGCTTCAGGTTCTGTGATTGCCTTACCTACAACAGGATGCTGGTCATATATGCTGTGCCTGACATCGGGGCTCTAGGACTGCCTGAATTTTGCAATCCTGTGCTTAGCCTTCTATGAGATATATTTATACTTGATAGAAAAGCAGGGAGTGGTTGGGAGAAACATGGCTGATAAGTTATCTGCAATTACCCTGATTCGTCCTCCACCCACCCGTCCACATGAATTCTTTAAACCACAGTGAATCAACTTACTCATTTCGTTGCTTCGTCGCAGTCAGATGGACTAGCTACTGCCCTGGGTGCCTCCTTGCATAAGATGAAATGGCAGTTTGAAGATTGCAGCACTGAAATAAGTGGAAGGGGAACCAGTGGAAAATAAAATATTGAAAGCTAAGCATAGCCCTCCTGCTACCACTGCCCTGTCCCTTCTTCTGAACCTTGTGTTTCGGCTTCAGCTAAGTGTGTCATAGTGGCAACTAAAAAGACCATTTATCCAGCCATGAAGGGAGCTCCACCATCCCTCTGAACTTACCCATCTTACTTGTCTGTTCATCTGAAGACAGGAGAGGACGTTCCTGGCAGGTATGGACTGGCGCTTGCTCTGGAAAAATTAGTGGCATAGTTCTAACTGCCTGGGAACCAGCAGACTGACCCAGCTGGGTTAAATATCAAAACTACCTTTGATGTTGGGAAAAAAATATCCAAATGAACCCCCCTTCTATAGTTCAAGAGCTCATGGCTTCCTTAAGCCGCAGACCACCAGCTCCCAGCTAGAATCACACGTCGGTGTGTGAACTGGCGTGTGCAGAAGTTGACCAAGTGCATGGTGATGATCTGTGCAAACCAGGTAGTGTACCTTCCTGCATCTGAGGTCAAATGCAGTGAAAAAAACCCTTCTCTTTGTTCTCAGAAACAAATGTATGGCACTAGGGAGTGTGCAAACTGTGCTGCAATCAAGTCAAGTCAAGCCATGGCTAATTTGGACCTCTCAAGGCAAGGCTGATTTTTGTTTTGTGTTTTCTTAGAAGCAGGAGAGAACACTGGCTCTGGGCAGAGGGAGGGACTAGCCTCTCTTTCTTCAATTTTTACACATATACTAAATTTGCTTAATAAGAGTGGAATAAAAATATTGCTCTTTCTGTAGTCAGGGCCACTAAAGAGGGGAAGAGGGAAAGGGTACATGTTCTGAGACTCACTCTCTGAGTATCACAGCTGGTATTTCCTAGTACAGAGGGTATTTGCAGACTGCATAGTATGCTGGGCCACTCTCTTCCCTTTCTAACACAAGCAATCAAAGACCGTGTTTCAGAGCCATCGATAGAGATGCATTGATTAAGCATCTGGGGAAGAAGAGAAATTGCAAATGGGAGTGTGGTTACTGGTTCAAAGTGAAAGGGATACTGAGCTGAGACCTCTGTGGTACTCCCTCCCTGTACCTGTAACCCTGTCTACAAAGAAAGCTCAAAACTGAGAAGGGTCACTGAAAGTGGCTCAGGTAAAATGTTAAGTTGCCACCTCTGAATACTGAAGGCGTTTCTGTATTTCCAGAGCACATGCAGTGTCATTAATATAAGTGTGCATGGCTGTGCACATGTGCACATTTGTGGGGAAGAAAGAGTTCTAGAGGAAAACCAGGAATTTGGTCTTCATGGTTTGTGTGGTGCCTTGTCTCTGCTGATTGCGCACCCACTAAAACAAGTACCGGGCCACCAGTTTATGTGACTTGAATAATCCACAGGACATTATTCTGTTACTCCTTCTCACCCCTGGCATGCTAGGCATGTAAGAGCTCACATCCAGTTAACTCTTCACGTGACAAACTCCTAAGTTACTTCTCAAGGTAGCCGTCAGCCTACACTACTTGGTCTGCGTGTAGCTATCTAGTTGTGAAATGGGAATGGTTCATACTTACTGCACTCCTAGCCTGGATCTGAACCACTGATCAAGAAATGAGTCACTCTGGCTACCATCATCCTCTACTAGACCTGCTGTCCAGCCCATGTGTGCGCTCTGTTATGCGATCCTCGTTTGTTCGCAGTGGTGAAATAATGCGTCGAACACCTATTTATAGATGTGTTTAAGCCCTGCTTAGATAACTGCATTCTGTTTGGGGGTTGCACTTCTAAGAGAGGGAAGAAGTGGGGAGAGTGTGGGGGAGTGAACAAAGGCAATGATCACAGATCAGAGAAAACAAGACCTGTAAAGAAAGGTTGGGAGAGCCAGGCAAGCCGAATCTGGAGAAAAGACAACTGTGGGTGGATACCTAACTGTCTGCAAATACATACAAGACCATTACAGAAAGAGGACAGGGGCCAATTATTCTCATTAGTCACCGAGGACAGATCAGGAAATAAATGAGTCTAAGATGAAGCAGAGAGAATACAGATTAAACATCAAATTAAATGTTTACTGCAATAATGGTTTAGTGACAGTAGAAGATGCTGATAACCGTGGCAGGATGGCTGTGACTGAAGATATTTAGAGCTCGATGTAAGTGCTGAACTATCAGGATTTGTATCTAATAAAGTCTGTCTCCAGTGAACAATAGATCATGATATTTGCATGCCTAACCAAATAACTTTGGAAGAAAGATAATGAGGTCGATCTGTTTTGTGTGCAGGAGGGAGGGGCTGACCATTGGAGGAAAATCTCCCTTTGGAGTGGGTTTGGCCCTGTGCTCCAAATCTCACACAGTACCTGTAAGAGTCAACATCATGGTGTTGGCTGGTGACACAGCTTAAGCATATTGGGACCTCCCAAAAGATGTCTGGTTTTCCAAACCTCTGGTATGTTGTGACAGTGTGTCCTGTCCTGGGGGACAGCTAGAGCTTCAGTATGGAAATCTGTGCAGAAGACACAAACCTGTCCCATGTAATGATGCTTTAGCATTTGCAGGTGCCATCCTTGAATCCTGGGATAAGTTGGGCTGTTCCAGATCGAGACCACGTCCTTTTCATTAAGAAGCTTCATCCATCTGTAGCTGTTGCTTTCAACATTTTTACCATCACTGCTAGTGCTGTGATATGCGCATAGTTTGCGTGCAAAAACCTGACACTGCAAGGGGAGGTGACGTATATCATCACATACTGAACGATGTGAAAATAGACGCCTTGATAATTCATTATGTCATTCTTTTGTCTTTCAAGGTGAGCTACAATTTAGAGGTGTCTTCTATTTACTCACCTTTACTGCTTCCAGAAGATAAAATGGGATTTGGGAAGCCACAAGCATTGTGGTGTCAGAGAATCATGGATTCCCTGGCCAGCTTTTGCAGTCGCACCTCTCTGTGCTCTGAGTTGGAGGAACTTTCTGTGCATGGTTGGGGTTTGGATGGGTGGCTCAGTTAATGGTTTCAGAGAAGGGTCTCCCTACTTTGAGTCAGTAGAGATTTCCCTGCTGGTAGCTGAAGGGCTGAAAATGCCATTTTGAGTCTGGCCAGCACTGGGAATGTGCTGCATGGCCAGAAGCCTATGCCAGTTTATATCCTCCTGTGTATCAGCAGACATGGGGACTGTGGTACAACCTTACTGGTGAGTTACTATTTTTCAGCAGAGCAACAAGCATGCAATTCTGACCTCTGGGTGTTTTTTGTAAGAATCAGGAGTCTTCTATGCAGGTGTCCAGGTCAAACTCAAACTCAAATAGAGGAAATGACATGATAAGCTCTCTTTTTTTTTTTTTTATTATACTTGGATTTAACATTGTTATTTCACCTCTGCTCGTAATCTTTTAGCTGGGGTTGCCATGCACTGTTGATGAGCTAATATGCACAACTCTTTTGCATGGATGTAGTTTCTTGCATGTATGACCTCTGAAGAATTTGGAAGATATTGCAAAAGGAAACAAATGTATAACTTATTAACTTCACTATTTCAGAACAGGCTAGAAGGTGAGATGAGACAGATGAGATTCGGTGTCATGAACCCGCTGATAATTTACTAGCACGAATGCCATGTCCTACATCACAGCTGATTGCCTAATGAACAGAAAATTGTTTTCAGGTGATAGGCATCATAGCCTAATGATAGCTGAAGATAGCAGCGGCCGTGCATTATCTCTGGCTGTTGGCCACGAACAGGACACAGGGGGATATGGGTAAGTGAGAAGTTGTAGTCTGCTGTAAGAAGGGACTCTGGTTTCTCTTTGTCACATGGGATTTATGCCACTCCAGCATCCGCAGCTGGGAATGAGGTCCTGGAGATTCATAGTGGACTTTTGGAAAGTGAAAAGCAAAGGCCCTAAATGAATACTGCCTGGAAGCGGATTGCAGAAGTTCTGCTGGAAGTCTAAAGCAGGCTCTGATTCCAAGGGCTAAATCCTCACAGCACCTGGGGGCAGGTGGTTTTGAAGCCTGTGCGTTGAAAAGCACGTCTCCGCTGCTGCAGGGAAAGGTGTAGGGATGCTGCCAGCCGCCCCGGGGAGGAGGATGGAGAAAGGGTCGCTGCTGTGAATCTCTTTGTGCCAGGTAAAGTGGGATGATAATTAATTGGCTGCGATTGGATTGCTGGGGAATTTCTGTCATAGGACTCTGCTGAGAAATGCCTTTGAAGTGCATTGTGGCAGAGGAAACGCACAAAGAACACACTAGCTCGCGGCAACTCGCACGTAGGCATACCCTTGCGTGGAAAGCAGGCGGGAGGGCTCTATATGTCCCTGCGCCCCTCTCCCTTTCCTCCTCTCTAATTCTCAGTTATCGCTGGCTGCTGCAGTCAGTGGCCTAAGCATCTCGGGGGAGATTCCCTCGTGTCAGACGTGTTTCAGCCGAGGCAAGCTGAAACATCAGAGGCTGACAATCCCCAAGGGAGAGTCTAATGGAAGCGACAGGATGACATAATCTGTTCCCACAGTCTCTCATCTTGAGTTCTTCACGTTTTTTGGTGCAGCTTGAAATTACCCTCTAATTTATTACTGAAAAGGTGAATCTTACATATAATTAAAATTGCAAAGATAATATCCTGAAATGTTGAAAGTCAAGATATAAAAGCAGCTTGGACGTGGTCTGAAGTTCGATGTATTTGAGTATTCTGGGAGGAAGCTTTTGAGACTGCGTCTGAAAGTAACAAAGCAGTGAATGCCACAAAAGCATAAATGTAATCTCAGAAAAGACGTCACAATAATTTCATTACATGACGGGGGGCCTGTACTTCAAACTGGAGGAGATAAATACTACGTTGCGTAGAAAAATAGGGTAGCTATGGGACAGCTGCCTGGAAAGATACAGTCGGCTCTTACTGAAAGTTCTCTTTGAATCCCTGGTTTGAAAGTTTGCGAACTTTCAAATCAGGGATTTGGAGAGAGCTGTAAGGTTCATGCTTTATATGCTTTTAATATGCATCATTTCAGTGGGGAGTAAAGGGGCTAAAAGCCTCTCTGAACTTCAGGGCTCAGAGAACTTTGCAGGAGCTGAGTGTCTGTGCCTCGGTGCTCTCTGAAGTGGAAGCTCGATGCCCACAGCAGGCACCTTGCATGAGCAACGCTTTCTGTGCAATAGCTTTTTAACTGGAGGGAGGAACAACTTTCAGAAACCAGTAGACACACAACAGGAGATGAGTTTTGGTTAATGATATACCTCTTATACTTTTTTCTGTTACAAAAAAATACTCTTATGCTCTTACTTTTTTTTTTTTCTGTTAGGACATTGAGGTGAAATTGTGTTCCTTGTTTGTAGCTTGTCGGAGAGATCCCTGACTTCAGCTTTTGGTGTTACAAGTGGTGATTAAGGTTTTTGACAGGAGAGGTTTGTAATGGAGTGAATGTGGCAGAAAACGTATTTACTGCCCCACCCAAAAAAATATTAATTTAATAGATTTTGTTAGTTCTGCGCTGAAATTAATTAGAGCATTGACATTTATTAGAACATTTGATGTGTTTTCATGAAAAAGCATAAAAAAGCCCAGGATAGCTAGCAGCCTGGTAAGCAGAAAAGGAACTGGGTTTTGGGTGACGCATTCCTATTCTGCATACTTTGGAGTGGGGACTTGTCTCGAGGCTGTCCTAGCCAACGTGAGGGCCCAGACTACTGGGTCCTCTGCAGTAATTCTTTCTCAGTTGGAGCTTTTCCAGTTGGAGCTGTTCTACTTTATATAAATGCCTATTCATTGTGCTGGAGAGGGAGTGCTCTAACGACTGGGTTGTGGAGGTAGTTCGTTTCTTTGGCCCGATAGAAAGTAATTACTTATATAAAAGGGAAAATGACTTCAGTGTGAAAGAAATGGAGAAGCAGACTCCGTAGCCCAGAGGCTGTGAAGTCCTCTGAGATACGGGAGACACAGGAGCTAATTCTCCCTCCAAATTAGGCAGTGAAGGTTTGCTCTTGTTCTGCTTTGGATGTGTTTGTATTTCCCAGTGACAATAAAATGTTTCATTTAGCATCCAGCTGCAGTACTGGCTCCAGGTGGGAGAAGAAGTGACAGGAGGAGGTGAATTCCCAGGGAACAAAGACCTGATCCTCAAGCAAATGCTCTTAAACAAAGGATGAGGGATAAGAACTACAGAGACTCTGCGACAGGAAACCAGAGTTATTGCTTCAATGAAAATTTTATCATTTCCTATAATGTGCAGGTATCTCTTTAAAGTTGTCTCCAGATCTTTAAAATCACTTGGGATTTTTGTTCCTGCAGTTTGTATCCCTCGGTATATCCCCTCTCATTTTTCATGATTCATTTGGAAATGAAATGTTATAAGCTTGGTGAGATATTTGACTTTTATATTGATAGGGGAGTTTTTTAAGAAGGTAACACTAGCTGTGGGAGACTTGTTTCCAGACAATTTCCAGGGAGTCAGTGGAGAAAGAGGGGATCCTTTGAAGGGCAGTGTAGGACAGGAGCCCAATAGATATGCTTCAGCCTGCCCACTGGAGAAGTGAATGTCTATTGACTACAAAGGCAGCCTACATAGGTGAGCTTCCTAAAGGCATTTTAGTCTCTCTTTTGTTCTGTGTGTATCCATGTTAAGGATGTACAAGGTTGGGGACTAGAAAAGACTGGTTCTATTAAATTATCTCTCTTCTACTGCCCTGTTTGGAAAACAGTCATGATCCAGGAGGAATCCGAAGTCTCCTAATCCCTGGTCCTCTGTGTCTTATCTTTCCACTGTAAGAAAACTGTCCACCCCATAGTCCATCTCTTTGATTGTGAAGGCCTGGAGATCTCTCAGTCTGCGTCTGATGTAAATCGTTCCCACAACTTGAATTTGCAAGACGCAGCAATGTCCTTATAGGTCAGCTCAGCCACAATCTCTGGACTTCTCAAACCTTAATTTCAAGTTGGAGAATGGCAAATTGGCACATGAGGTCCCCTTGACACGACAAGATATCATAGGGCTGGTCCTTGGCACCTCACAGAGAACTGTCCCTCGGGATGCTGCAGGGAGGCTAAGGAGATACGGCCGGGGTTTTCTTCTTGTAACTGCTGTGTCCCAGGAGGGAACTGGTGTAAGAATGATGTTTAATTATGTGTCTCTGTACACCTTTGCCTGCATGCGTTTAGAAGAATTGCCACTTTTTAGCAAGGCAGATATTTAATAAGAAAATATTGCTTGCGTGATGAAGCATAAAAATCAAACACAACAGAAAATTAGAAAGTTTGCTCTGGCAGTCTAACTGTGTGCTTTTAAATGCGCAGGATAATACATAAATCTGTGATTATTCTCTGATGTGACAGTCTTCTGTGATACTGTAGTTCCGCAACTGTGGCAAGAAAAAATGTAATGTGTACTTGCACAAGGTTTCAGCTGCAGCCCAGAGGCCAAATTCACTCTCCCTTTGAAGTTAGGCAGAATGTCGGCATTGGCTGTGATGGGGATTGGGTCAACTTTGGATGTCTGCTCTGTGGAACGAGATGCAAGGGCTTGAAGTATTTCTTTGAATCAGCTTAATTTAAAATATCATTGCTTATAAACTTATTAAATTTTGACATCTTAATGAGCTACAGAGGTACTGTGTAGGTTGCTATTTTGATGCCCGAAATGAACACTGCATAAATCCTTAATGTTAGCTGCATACAATGGGTGGGATTTTCTTTCTGTGGTTTTCAGGCATTAAATGATGCAATTTTAAGGATATGAACAGACTCATTAATGTTTCTCTTGCTGTATAAGTTTTCAGGTGTTTTCTCGATCACCTAATGTATTGCTTTTCCTGCAGTATAAAACAGCAATAAGTATAGAATCTGGTTGACATTCATTTTGGGAATCAGATTAAGTTGTGTGAAGTTTCCTCCTCCAAATCCTCATGGACTATGCCTGGAGGAGAAAAAAATCAATGACTCTCTGGTAAGAACTACTTAAAATGTCTGTATTTGGCATAGCTAAAATTTCCATTTGAACAGAATTTGAGACTTAAAGCAACTTAATGGTGTTTTCTCATAATCTGAATGACTTTAAAACCATCATTTTATAGTACTCTTTCAAAGCTGCAGGACAAAACTTGATGGAAAGTCATGGAACTTGTCAGGTATTCAGAGGGAGAGAAATAAGAAAGAGCTGAAGACCTAATTTCCCCTCAAAACTCCTAATTTCCTTTATTATAGGACGTTCAAATATTCAGTGAACTTAAAGGAGATAACAGAAAGCCAGTGTTTGGTTCAATGCTCCTCCTGGATATGACAAATCTGCATGTTCTTTAGGTGAAGCCTGAGGGTTTAGAGAAGTTCGTATGAAAGAAGACTCAACTTGAACTTTGGCTTTACCGAAATGCCACATTTATTACAGCAGCTAAAGAAATACAGAACTTGGATAAAAGCATCCAGACATAGCCCATTCAATGAAAGATCAGCACAGCATTATAAAGAGAAGGCAAATTTGACTTGGAAGTGTCAGATTTAAGCTGTACCTCTTAATATAGCTGGAAATGAAATGTTATACGTCCATATTAGTAAATAGAACATACTGGTTAACAGCCATTCAATCTTGAGCAGTGCTTGCAGTGCACTGAATGGATGGAGTTCCTTGGTGCAAAACTGGAGTCCTTGGAGAAGATATAATTGAGAGTTGTCTCGTTGCTTGCTAGAGCAAGATGGTAAGAGCTACACTAAGGTTGTTCTTGGCCACAGTTGGCTCCCAGTTGGCTGAAGCCAAGCTGACCTTCTCCATTCTGGCTGAGCTGGTCTGGTATATGCTGATCAGCATTTGGCAGAAAGTGCCAGTCCTTGGTTTGTGCCAGAAGATACGGTCAGGTGGTTTGGCTGGAGCTTCTCTCCTCTAGATGTATGCAAAGGCCTGGTCTTTCTTTTCAGGCTAAAAGTATCCTAAGATCTTGTAGACTAGTCTTCTGAAGGGAGGATGCATGGGCTTCAAGTAAATGCAAAGCGTAGAGGTAGGAAAGGTGTATGTGTGCATCTGTGCCATCTTGCATTTTTTGAACATCTAAAGGATGGGTACTTGGCAGTTTTATGCTTTTATTCACTCCATTTTGGTTTCCTCAAATTGATCCTGTTAGTGTAGTGAGGATCTCTGTGGTGGCACTAACAACTGTCATAGATCCAGACAGTTCACACACATTGAGGCTTTTCAAGTGACTTGAGTTGTGCTGACCCTCTTCCCTCACTTCTTTCTGTTGCCACATGAGACTGGAAAGTTAAGCAGAAGACTTTCTCTTGCTTCTGGTAAGGAGGAATTGGGCTGATGGGGGTGATGAGAATATGTGGTGGCAGGAGGGTAGATTTATGCACCTCGTTGGATTTTCACTGACAGTAAATTGTATTCTGGTCCTGGGAAAGCCTTGGCCATGAGACAGTCGGTGAGCTGACTCATAAATTTACTTGTGCTGACAGTACATATCCATGGGGCAGGGTGAGAGGGAATGAGTAGCTAGCGCTTTATTTTCTCCTGTTTTCTGGGGAAACTCTTGAGGGTGGAGGTGCCCTGCATTCATCTGGAGTCCAGAGCAGAGGGTGAGCAGGCACAGTGGCAAAGAGCCCCTACCCTCTTCATTTAGGCATTGCTGAGCCACAGCTGCCTTGTGGCTGGTGTAAGCAGGACTGGGCTGACATCTTTTTACCACCTCAAGCTGAACAACCACGAAGGCTGCCCAGGGTTAGTTTCCCATCCACCACTGCAGGACCCCACCTTCCCCTTAGATCCTTTATCTTTCCTCCTCAGCCCCCCCCATTCTTCTTCCAGGCTGAATGAGTCCAACTGGACTTGGGGGCAGTCCAGCTTGGGGGCAAGGCAGCCCTGTAGCTACTTGTGGTGGTGGTGGGGTGCCAAGCCATCCTGTCTCAGTGCCTTTGAACAGTTTTGGGAGTTGTTAGAAGCTCTGGTGTCTGTAAGAGGAGCTGGGATTTCAGAGGGACAAAGTTTGGAGGAGAAGGAAATGTTTTTTCTTCTGCATTCTAAAAAAAAATAAAAAATTAAAATTCTTTGCACCCAGGCCCTGCTTCTGTGAAGGCCCAGTACTTGGGCAGTGTCTGGGATGCTTTGCACCATCATGTTGTCCCACAGAAAGGCTTTGAAGAAGCACTCTCCCGTCATTGGGATGAAGGAGGATGGGAGTGTGCCTTTGACACCAATGTTCAGAGGAAGCCAATGCATGGGCTACGCTACCAGGAAGGTGCCATGGCCACTTTGATGGTGCGTATGGAGAAAGACAGTGTACAGAACTGTACCCCAGCAGTGGTACATTTGGGTGATGCTTAATCAGCACCTGCCCAGTGTTCCCAGCTGTTCTCACAGGGCCTTTTGCAGGTCTCCATGGGCCACTGCTTTTTCTGAGAGCAGCAGGGCCTGATGCAAAGCTGTCATGCCATGGCACAACGTTGGTGTGGCACCAAAGCCAAGCTGCAGTGTTTGAAAACCCTTTGGCAGTTTTTGCTGAGGGACTGATTCTGGGGAGTGGTGGTGGTGGGGGAAGAAAATCTATATTGTCTTGTGAATTTAGGGATGTGCCTTGACTTTACTTTGGTGACAAACCTCATGCCTTTTGCTTTGTGAGAGTATTTCCATTGGAAATCAAAGAGATTTGAGATATATAGCTGGCTAAGCAGTCATACCTCAGAATAGGATTTGGGGATTAGCAGAGTGGATAATAAATTGAATAGTAGGAGTTAAAATCAGACTGCACTTGGAAAGAAAGCAGAGGTGAGAGGTACACCCCTGGAAAGCAGTAATGCCAGAAACGACACCGGGGTTACACCGGTTAGCAAATGAGATGTGGGCTCACAATACAATGCGGCAGCAAAGCAGCTGATGTGATTTCTGGATTGCATAAGCAGCACTGTTGTGTCTTGGAGCAAAGAAATGTTTTCTCCATGTTTTTAGTCCTGTTTTCTCATGTGCCTGGTCTGAGAGTACCTAGGCTAATTTCTGGAGAACTCAGTGCCCCAAAGATGGCAGCAAATTAGAGCAAATTCAGTGGAGCAACAAAAATGATTAAGATGCTGGAGGGATTGATCTAAGAGGGAAGATTAAAGTAACTAATTACATTTAGCTTGGCCAAATGACAATTTAAAGAGAGATGTGATGACTGCCTTAAAGTGTGCGCTTAAGAATGTAAACACCGAGGAGAGAGAGAGAACGAGAACAAGGGTTTGTTTAGTGCTGTTGGAACCACTGTTGGTTAGATGCCTGGTCTGTGCTGCTAGGGGAGTCGTATGGAACCTAACCAGAACCCAAGGAAAAGTAGCTGTAACCAAACAATAACAGCAGAGGAAACAAAAGGAAGCACTGAATAGACAGCACAGTTCCCGCTGTGAAGCATGGTAGAGGCAAAAGTACCATTCTCAGGGAAGCGATGGCAGTATCTGAGCAAAAGTAGCCCTGGGAGCTTTGCTACAAGGAGTGTCCAAAATCCTCTAGGAGATCCCCTCTGCACTGGTGAGGCCACAACTGGAATACTGCATCCAGTTCTGGGCTCCCCACTTCAAGGGAGATGGGGGAACTACTGGAGAGAGTCCAGCATAGGGCAACAAAGGTGATTAAGGGATTGGAGCATCTCCTTTATGAGGAAAGGCTGAGAGAGCTGGGACTCTTTAGCCTGGAGAAGAGAAGGCTGAGAGGAGAACTTATGAATGCTTATAACTGTCTGAAGGGTGGGTTGAAGGACGATGGCGCTGGACTCTTTTCAGTGGTTCCCAGTGACAGGACAAGGGGCAATGGGCACAAGCTGGAACATGGGAAATTCCAATCAAATGTGGGGAAAAACCTCTTTCTAGTGAGGGTGACAGAGCACTGGAACAGGCTGCCCAGGGAGGCTGTGGACTCCCCCTCTCTGGAGAGCTTCAAGACCAGCCTGAATACTGTCCTGAGTAATGTGCTCTGGGCAATCCTGCTTTAGCAGTAAGTTGGACCAGATGATCTCTAGAGGTCCCTTCCAACTCTGACAATTCTGTGGCTCTGTGAAATGATGTGGTGTTCCTGCAGGATTCCTCCCCCTCTCATTTGCAGGACTTGTAGATGATTTCTCCTCCACCCTTGTGGCTCTGATTGTGTAGAGTTACATCCATGTCAGATTTAATGTTTTTAAAAAGATAGCTTGCAGGCTGAGGGGGAGCAAACAAGGGCATAGGTGTAGGTGACAATAGATATTAAGTCCTATAAGAAATGCTAAGAGAGCTAGGCATGTTCGGTCTAGAGGAAAGGTAACTGTGGGTGGAAATCTAACTGTCTGCAAATTGGTAAAGGGCTGTTATAAAGAGAGAATAGGGGCCAATTATTCCCTTTAGTCACTAAGAGCAGATCTGGAAGAAATTGTGTCCTTAGCTGAAGCTGGGAAAAATGGGATCAGCGTGAAGGAGAAGCCAAAGTGTTGGGTGACAAGGAGGCTAGGAGGGGGTGGGGGAATTGCTAATGAGTATAGATACTCAGGGGTGACAACAGACACTCAATTATCAGGGAGTGACACAGGCATCAAGAAACCAATCTTGTTTCAGCAAGATTTCATAGTCTTTTAAAAGGCTGTTGAGCTTCTAAATGAGCCTGTGCTGTGGTGTGGTTTTTTTTTTTCTTGCAGGTTATTTCTTCAGGACATGTTTTTTCTATTTCTATTTAATTGTATTTTCTTCTCTGATTATTGTACTCTTTCACTGCTTCCTTTTGCGATGGAAGGACTATGGATGAAATGCACACTTATTACAAAAAATGCAATGAGGATCTAGTTCCAGCAGAGTGTGGACTTAGCTGGTTTTCTTTGCCCCTTCAGTGTGAATCTTTTTTGAGGTATGAAATAGCTTCATTAGCTTTTAAAAAAGCCTCTGTGCAGTACTACATCGTCTCATTTTGACAGTCATGGGGAAAAAAATCATGAAGCAAGAGCTCTTATCATAGTGTTTCTCACCTGGTTGTACTTAAGAAATTCTGCACACTTTTTCATCTAAAGTCAATTTTCAGATGCTAGGAGGATATTCCATACCTGGAAATGTTAATTTCCTGATCTGCTTTTAAGATTGAGCACGTTTCCAAGTGAAATGAAGAGGTGAGGATAAGAAACTGAACCACGAGCAGATGCAGTATCTTAGCTGGTGGCTCCAGTCTCTCTTGGTGAATGGCTCTGCTAAGCCCGATGTGAAGAGCATCCTAAATTTATACTTCTGTGATACCTGTTTGGAGGGCTGTTTGTAAAAATAAATGCTTCAGCTTAGTTCCCTGTACGACAGTGACTGTGTCCCAGTGACACAGCTAGCTCCTGGGCAATTTTAAGAGGCAGTTCAAAGAGTGACAGGAGCCCAGGATCAGAGAAATAAGTTATTGCTGTAAACTCAGAAGAGCACTTTTTAAGGCAAAGGCTGAGGCACCGCATGCAAGTGGGGCTGTGATGTCCTGGGCTACAGGGAAGACTTGTCTTGTGGTAAAAAACAGGAAGCAGGTCAGCAGGGTCCTGTACCTGACTTTTCCATGCATTGGCTCTTACTCAGTTAATCAACAGCTGTGATCAATAAAGTCCCTTCCCTTTCCTGCCACAGAAGTTTGTTCCTGCAGCAGCTCAGTGGTCCGGCAAACCCACATTCGTTGCTGGTTGAGGATAGCATGGCAGACTGTCAACGGGAGTGGATGCAACACAGGCACATGTTGTTTCCTGCCTCGCCAGCTACAGGCTGTCCCTTCTCAAGGACGTGGCAAGCTGGGGTTGGACAAGTCTTAAAAAGCAACAGGGTTTGTCAGAGCTTGTGAGCAAGTCATTTGGCATAACTGTTCATCTGTGAGCTGGGATGATGGATGTGCACACACCATACAGCTGTATTCAAAGCTCGCACTTACTTCTGTGTTTATGAAGTGCCTTGAGACTTTTCAGCTGATGATGCCATAGAAAAATACTTATCCTTTACTCGGTCTTGACTTTCAGAGCTCTACCCTTGGCATTCTTCAGTGGTTTGGCAGTTACTGAAAGAAATAAAGCAAAAGCATCATACAGAGCAGAAAAGCACTTCACACAGCATATTCTGATGAAGTCAGCTCCTTTAACAGCTGCGACAGGGACAGGGAAGCAGCCAGAAATACAGAAAGGGGAATATGATGGGAGATTTATGCTGGTAAATACCAGTCTATGATGAGTCCTCCAAGATCTATGCCTAGAGAAGATCTCAGTGCTATGTTTACCTGCAAAGCCTTCATCCCAGACTTCTGAGGGTCTGCAGCCAATGTTAGATTTGCAGATGTTCTACATGATATGGGGGTTTGGATATGGTAAAAATCCATTGTTGCCTGTGAAATAAGTATGGGGCATGTTGGTTTTCCCTACACTTCTGTAATGACTTTCCAGTTCATATCTTTCTATCTATCCATCCATCCAGTTCTGGAAAGCAACCACTGAGTTCATGCAGTTTTTGACTTGTCAGCGCAGTGACTTAACCACCTGCCCTGGACCTATAGAGTCCTTAAGACAAACAGCACTCCTGTTGCTGGTGTATTGGATGACAGTGAGGAACTTGGTCTGGAGCTCTCTACAGCAGAGCAGAATATTTCTACCTTCAAGTTACTTTTGGAAAATTTAAAATGTTACATTATACCTAAACAAAAGCCCCAAACACCTTAATCCTAGAAATGAGTTGGTTTGAACACTACAAAATGAGTAAAGTAGAAGTCTGTTTCTTTCCCCAGAGTATCTCTGACTGGCCAGGTCTGCCTGTGAGTCAGAACGGAGTTGTAGTTTGAAACGGCAAAGGCTTTGCTAAAGCTTAATCTTTCTCCTTTGGCAAGCTCCAAAAAGTGGGCTCAGCTTAGATGCTGCCTTAGGGACACCAGAGCTGACACAGACACCAGCCACTCTGAAGGTTGTGTGGGTAGAGTCAGCAAAGTGGAAGCCTGCATTGGATGTGCCAGTGTTACACAGGTTCATATGCCCTGGCTAACAGTTGGCTGTCCTGTTGTCCCCTCACTCCGATGCAGTACTGGCTCATGAGGTTTGCTACCCCAAAGGGCTGCAAACCTGCAGATAACCCAGCCAGCCCTGCAGTGCTCTCCTGTGCTGGCATTAGGAGGCACATATATAGGACGTTCTGACCTGCTTCATGCTCAACAGACAGTAGAAGCTGATTGCTGGAGGCAGTCCTTGGTCTGCTTGCAGATTGGCTTCAGGGATTAGATGCAGGGAAGTGTGGGCCATTAGAGCTGCAGCCCTGATGTATCAGAGTTCTGCGTGACTTCATAGTGCTTGAGAAGCACAAACTGCATCTAGGAGATCCTTGCAGCAGTGTAGCGTCATGCTTGAAGAAGACACCGAGCACATCTACTTGTCTCTACCTTGCAGTGGGAATCAAGGTACATGATTTGTATCTTTCCTGTAGCCCGATTCTACTGTTGTTAATAACCACTGACAACTTTTTTTTTTTTTTCCTGCACAGTGCTGCAGGTTGGAAAGGTTGATGGCACCCCAGGTGAATCACTACATGTTGATGTATTTACTCTACCTGTTGCTCTGTAGAAGCCTGGTATCCAGACACCGAGGTTTTAACGGCTCCCTGCCAATCAGATTAAATATTTAGCAGCAATAGGTTTTGGGCATCACTTTCCTGACAGTGTATTTCATGCATCATTTGCCATAAACGTTGGGAGATTTTTAGCTACGGTTTGCAAAGTAACTCCATCTCCACTCTCTATCCCATCCTTATCTCCTCATTTCACTGTCCCTCTCACTTTCAACTTTTGTTTTTGTCCTTGCTTTCCTTCCCCTTAGCTTTTCCCTTCTTTTTCTAACTGTTGTTTGCTGGTTTGTGTAAATTGCACTTGGCGTGGACGTCGGCCTGTGATGGAGGAGTGGAGATACGGGCTGCATATAACCAAGCATTTCTACCTCCTTGGAAAAGCATGCATGGGTAGAAGAGGGTGCAGGGTGATGGCCTCTTTTGGGACCATGTGCCCCTTGACTCAGGAAAGCACCCTGAGGACAAGGAAAGGGAAAAATCTCTAGCATCCATCTTCATGATATAGCTCATCTGTCTACAAGGACTATTTATCTTGCTCTTGGCACATGCAGCAGCTGCTCTGTGACTGTGGGGTAGCCTTTTCCCTTTTTGTCTCTTTTCTAGCTGAAACCTTTTTAGGAGGAGTGCATGGGCCCAGTCATCCAGTTGGAAGCATGGTCACCCTGAGGTCCCCTTGACCCACCACTTGTGAGCTTGCAGCAGGCTATTGTGTCAGCTGTGCTTGTGCAACAAAACCAAAAATGCAATGAATGTGGAAAAAAAATTATAAAAAAATATGTATCCCTAGCAGAGGTTTCAATGTGTGATAGTATCTTCTGTACTGTCAGAAGGTTGCCTCCTGTGAAAGAGCAAGTCTTGAAGAATGGGCAAGGACCTTCCTCCACTTCCTTCAGTGCTAGACATCAGTAGATTTCACTTGTACTAAGTACACTTGTCTGGTTATCATCTGAGTTTTCAGGCATAATGTCTAAGGACGGGGCTTAAAGGGCTGTATGAGACAAGAATGATCACTGACACCAGGTGTAGTGGTTCTGGGCTGATACTGGGTTGTGGAGGCTGAAGTCTCCTGGGTTAGTGAGCTCTGTAGTCCCGCTTGTGTGCTGCATGTTTTATGCCACAGAGCCTTCTCTGGAGCTTGCTGTTCTCCTTTCACCCATTGCTTGGGATGATTTGATGCCGTTCATGAACAGCTGTGGTCAGGTGAACTGACTCTTGCTTATTGTGCTCCCTTGACTGTTTGGTATGTGCATCTTTTCCTCTGCTCTTGCTCCAAGCGTGCTGTCTGCCTGAAAGCACTGTAGTCCCAGAGGAAGCTCATGGTCCTCACTGACTACGTTGACTCTGTGTGATTGCTGCTCCACATTCCTGCTGTCTCACATCTTGTACCTGGCCCCAGCTGCTCCAGTACTGGAGTAGTACAGAAGTACTGCTCCTGTACTGCTAGTCCAAGAGATGTTCATTAGTGTTGGGGCTGGGCTTTTCAAGTGGTTTTCTTTCCCTTCTGTGATGTGTCCGAAACCATCTGGTGAAACACCCTTCTCTTTATTTCACATTTCTGTTGGCATGGGACACATTCTCTGTTCACACTGCCACTGTTGTTGCACCAAGGTGGGTTTGAGGACTTGGAGGTGATGGGACTATCTCCTCATGGTGGCTGCCAAGAGGTAGTTGAGGAGGTGCTTTGGTTTGAGGAGGTGCTGGGGTGTATGTGTTCGTGCATGAGATTATTTTTTCTTATGAGAGAAATAGGGGCTTTTTAGGCAGAGGGGAGAGACAGGTCACAGTAGCCAGAGAATATGGCTCGCTCTTTGCTTTCCTGCAATAGGCACTGAAGCCTTTTTGGCAGGCAGTCTGCTGGGATGGGATATGGCAGGCCAGATGGTTTGAAGCAGGTATTGGGACATTTGGGAAGCTGCTTCAGCAGAGATAAGGAGCGAAAGAAACCTGTAAACTGTAAAGCATAATAACTAGTGATGGGCAAACCAGCCTGCTTAACTTACTGTTTTATTTCTCTCCTTCTTTCCCCCCCGTCTTGCCATCCACTCCTCATTGCTCTGGGCCCCTCCAGTCCATTCCTTTGCATCTGGTGGCTTATTTCCCTACAGATGTCATCTTGGCAGTAACTCACGCCTGAGCACCTCCCTTGGGGAATCTGTGCACTGCCTGAGTGCTTTTTCTTTTCCTAATGTCAGGGCACTTGCTGCCTTTTTTTTATTATTATTTTTTTTTTTTAGTGTATGTATACTTTTAGCCAATTGCTCTTTATAAATAAATTAAAATTTGAGCAGCGGGGGAAGCTGTAAGGCAGATGGATCTGGAGAGGATGGTCCCTTAGCCTCATGCCAGGCTGGCCCGGGTAAATGAATCAGCCGGAGGGGCTGCACAGCTTGCCCACCAGCTCACCTCAGCTGCAGGGCCAGGAGCTCAGCTGTGGTCTGATGTGTCCTCTGATCTCTTTAATTAGGAAAGGAGGAGTGATAAATGGGTATTGCTTTTTGTCCTGCTGAAGTATCCCTGGCCTCTGGATGGGGCAGTGACAAGGCTGTGGTAGGAATATGATCAGGGAGGTGGTTTAGAGTCCCTGAAGCTTTGTAGACTCAGAAGATAAAGTACATACAAGAGGAGGAAGATCCCAGAGCAACACTGGGGCAATGTAGTCAGGTGATAATGCATACATGACTTGTTTGTTCCAGCTTTTCCCTCTCTCTCCTGAGACAAATATCACAGGGAGCATGGCAAGAGGCTGCTGTCTGGATGTCTGCTGTGTTTATAGATCGTGAGTCTCCTCCTGTGGCATCCAGTGCCTCATAAAGGCATCGACACCTGTGCAAAGTGGGTTTAAAATGCTGCCACATCAGATCAGAAGGGCTTTACACCCTTCTGGCACTGGCATAGTAGAAACACATAGTGTAAAGAACTCCAAGAACTTTACTGTACTTAGGCATCTTCACGCATGTAACAATCAATGCAACTGCATGCAAAAATGCCTCCTGGCTTGGAAACTGGGTTTTGTCAGTGTCACCCTGACAGGGCAACAAAGCAGGAGCTGTGTCAGAGAGACTTTGCAGGAAGCCAACACTTTCAGGGATGGGGTATGAAAGGTCTGGTTTGGTGTGTTGAGTGTATGGGTGTGTGGGTGTTTTTTTTTTTTTTTTTTAATTGAAACTGATGTCCATGTGGGGCTGCAGTTCAGCGCTGTGGTCTGGACCTGGCCTGGAGAAGTGTCAAAGCTGTGATGAGAAAGAGAAAAACAAGAAAACCTCAAAGTGAGCAATAGCCCCAGAAAACTCCAGAGGCATGGAGTGGTGTGCTCAAGCAAAGTTTGGAGAGGCAGTTCATATAGGCAACTTGATTTGCTTTCTCTACTTCATTTTAGGGTATAGGTGATATTTGCAGCATATAATCTTTGGCTCTTCAGGATGTCAGTATTGGTACTGTCGTGTACAAACAAGGGCGAGACCTAGCTACAGACTGCAGCCTGTGTGCTTTAACTGGATAGTTACGTGGCATTGTAGCCTTGGGATTGTACAAAAGCCCTTCACAAAACAGGACTGGCATCTCGGTGCTACACTTGCGCTTCAGGATGGGCAGTGTGAAAACTGCCTTGACACAGTATCAATCAAGCCCCCACCTCCTGGCTGAGTGGCACCTCTGCCCCCACCCTAGAAACAACTCAAGGAAAGAGAGCAGCTGCTCTGTACCAGGTGCATGGCAGCAAGGTTTGGGTTTCTGTCTTGGAAGCTGAGTTCCCGCAAGGACCAGCCTATATGTAAAATGAATGCAATGTGAATGTTGGAAGGACTTCCACCCAATTTCCTTGTTTAAAGAAACACAGCCCTGTCTGCTGGGCCAAGATGAGATGGAGTGTATATATATATATATATGCTAACTTTATATATATAAAAAACCAGCAATAATAAATTTATACATACTCATATACAAAGAAATATGTATATTGTGCGTATATAGGTGTTAAAAGAAAAAAGTACATATGCCTACCCTCATTTTACTTTATGCTTACTTCTGGGGTGGGGATACACTAGTCTTTCAACATCGCTCTGTGGCAGTGTAACCCAGGAAATTATGCAAACTGGAAGAAAATTTTGGGTTAGGGTGGACTATGACATCTTTTTTCTTGACTCCAGGACTACTGTAGTCTTTACCGACTGTCTCTGGTCAGCCAAAAAAATTCCCCAAAGCAGAGCAGTTGCTCTCTGTGAACTCATTGATGACAACAGATACCCCGTGGCTGGCAGCACCCCTTGAAACCCCTTTGCCTTTCTCCACAGGTCTCACTCAGGTGCTCTACTGGCACAGCATGGTGTAGTTTGTGAAGTCCAACAGAATCATAGGGCAACAGGCTGCAAGGAGGTTTTCCAGGCAGAGAGGACGTTCAGAGGTAGAAACTTAGTCTGAACTTCATGGCAAAATTCCTTCCCTCCACCTGTAAATATTGGGGAATGACAAGTTCAGAGGAACTGATAAAAGGGAGCTGCAGTGAAACTGTCAAAACTGCTAGTTTCCTCCCCTGGCTCGCAGGGCTTGAGGGTATGCAGCTGTGGGGCACTTCCACTAATGGCCCAAGGCTGTGGCCTCTCAGAATTACATTTGAGGAGAACTTCTTTAAGAATCCCAGACCTCTGGCACCTCTGATACTGCTGCCCCAGTCAGTACTCTCAGGATTTCCAGGTTGCCTTGAGTAAGATCAGGATTTTTTTTTTTTTTT
>VZRU01018128.1:99451-183890 GCA_013398155.1 Pedionomus torquatus | reverse complement strand
CAGGTTGCTTTGGGAAAAATCGGGTTTTTTTTTTTTTTTTTTTTTTTTTTTTGTTGAGCTAACCAGAGCTTCCATGACTTTCTGGGAAGCCTGGTGACTCTGGTCTGGTGGCCTTTTCCAGATCTGTTTAAACCCCAGGGTCTGAGGGTCTCCATTGCTGAGACCCACAGCAAGGAGATCTTGTGTTTGGAGTTCCTATGAGTAAAATAAGACAGAGTTGGACTTTTCATTTCCACTGTCCAGAAGCTGCTGGAACCAGACTCCCTGGATGGTATCAGACTCCCTTGTGGTATCAAGAGATACCCACAGGTGAATCTCTTGATGGAACAGGAAATTTCCATGTCTGAATTAAAATTGCTAACTGGGTTGGACCTGGTGCTCAGAAGGGCTGCACCTCCAGCCCAGCCCCTGAAGGCTGGCTGCCTGCTGCAGCCCTGCCTCGCTCTCCAAAGCTCTGCATTGCTCCTGCTCGCTCTTGCCAGCAAGGAAGCTGCTTTGGAGTAGGTGAAAATGTGTTGCAAGTTGAGATATATTCATAAGAATTGCCTTAACAAACCAGCATTTGCTGACAAGGTGGTGTTTCATCAGAAACTACTGATCAGCAGTATTTTGCAGTTTGAGTCAATGTGGCAAAGTCGATACTGAATATCAGGGATCTTGCTTGGAAACCGACAGCTATTTATGGTATTATAGCATTCCTTTCTCTCTGCTCCTAGCTAAACTAGGATTTATTGTCCTGAAGATCTTGGACATACAGGTTTTAATACACTCTCTTGGGATCCTGTGAGTAATGTTGGGTGTGATCTCACAAGAAGACATTGCTGCCTTAGGGGAAGTGCAATGGAAAGCAATAATGATAATCTCAGCTCCTGTAGCATCTATCGCTTGAGAGCCAAAAGTACTTTAAATACCATAAATAATTAAACCTCCTAACTCTATGAAGCAGAGAAGATGCATCTACATCTTCTTGATGAGTAGAATAAGGTGAAGGGCAAGGAAGAAAACAATGCTGTTTACACTTTCAAAAAATGCTTATTGATTTTTAGATGGTGGTATAAGGGGTTGGGACAAGACTTCACTTGTTGTGGTTCACTCCCTCCATGTTTTCAAGATTTAACTCATATACCTAACAGTGTGAACACAAGTGAGCATAAGTGATGGATGAAGCAAACTGAGAAAGGAAGTAGATTAGGGCATATAGTGTAGCTTGAAGGAAGTTGATGGCAAATACTGAAATTCTGGATTTTCTTATGCACCGAGCCCTCTTATAGTGACCTTAAAGTACAAGTCAGTCATGGCTTCATGGCGTCCATAGTATTGACTTTTATTTACTGGTAGAGTATTTTTTTTTTTTGGTGATAATTGCTTGCGTTTGGTGGTGGTTCTTTCTTACCCTTGCCAATAATGCTTTTTTCCCCCTGCTGCAAATATAAGGTCTAGTGACTTTTGCACAAATGAGATGTGGCCCAAGGGGGCTGAGTTGCACCCTGAGGAGGCTGATGATGGACCTGGGCTGGGAGAGGGTATGGGCTCATGTCCTTGTAAGTAATGGTCCAGCACATGAAGGAATGAACAGTTAGGTGAGCTACTGGGAAAGGTGGCTGAAGCAACCAGCATGAATGAATTTGAGAGGCTGGAGAAAACAGAGCAGAGGAAAAAATGCATGGAAGAGGCATTCAGCTGAGCCAGATCGAATCTGTTTCCTTGCACTGGATTGTGCCCTCCTGTCACTGTCCCTGATGCTTCAACAGCCAGTGACTAGCCGTGATCCAGGTGTGGCTTTGCCTGTGTATATTTCCGTCATTGGAAGTCTATAAATATGATTGAGTGCTGAGAGGATGGAGAGGTCAGTGGCTGCTGGGCTGGGTCCCTCCAGCTGGGAAAGCTTTCTGGACGCTTTTGATTGAAGGTCTCGGTAAGACGAATTGGCCCTGACCTGTCATACAATCACAAGCACAGCATGGTCCAGTGCACAGCACTAATGTACTGTGAAAGCATATTGTATCCAGCGGCTTGATGGCTGGTGCCTTACTGGTCATTGAACTCAGGGAGAGAAAGATAGGGAAAAGGGATGAGTGTTGAGTGGGGAGAGTAAAGAGGGAGAGGAGAAGAAAAATGGGACCATCAAAATATTTTTTTTTTATTTGCAGTTGTCAATGCTACCTTTATCATGTTTTAGTATTTATTGTAAAGATCAAGTTTTTCTAAAGGCATGAGTGTTTTTAGGGTTGCTTCTGGGTTGGGAGTGTATGCCAAACATCTTCAATGGCACTCTTTTTAATTTCATTCATTGGAATTCCCTTGTTATTCCTTCTAGGTAGATTTTGTTATGTTTTTCTATAATTAGTAATAACAGGAACATAGAAGTCCTTTACCAAGGATCAGAGTGAGGAAAAGGGAAGGGACAAGAGACACAACAGAGTTTTCTGGGTACTCATCCATTCCTTCTTAGTGGCCTGGCCTGAGCCGGTTTTTGACCCCTCTCAGCACTGATGGCTGTGGCGTGTCTTTTTGCCTGTGCTAATAGCATCTCTTTCGGTCCCTCTCATTTCTTGATTAATTCACTTTTGCAGTTTATGAGCAAGGCTGGCCTTCTCATGGAGTCTGTTGGTGACTAAATCCCACTTTCCAAAATGCTGGATGCCAGTGGAAATCAAGAGGTCACAAAACTCCTGAGGGATGCTGGCAGTTTGCAAACTGTGGCCCATCAGTGTCTGTGGCACTGTAGCTTTGTCCTGCACCCAGCTCATAGGATGCACCTCCCTCCCTCCACTCTGTTGGTTCCTTTGCCCCCTCCCCCCCTTCTTGTTAGTCTTTTGGGCATCAAGCCTTCTACTCTGCTATTTCTGCTGTCTGTAACAACTTTATGAAGGCTTGATCAGGTCTGGTGAGCTCTGGTGCTCTGCTTAGAGCTGTTCAAGATCTGCTAGAATGGTGCCACAATGAACAGAGGCGGTGCAGTGAGTTTCTCCTAGCTTGCCCTTCCTGCACAGGCTGCGAGACTGAAACATGCACCCATGAAGATCTGTCCTAGGAGATGGGCAAGTTTATGTTTTAAAGCTTTATCCCTTGTCATACTTTATATCTGAGGAGACCGGCAGCAAACTGGGTGCCTGTATCCAAAATGAAGATGTAGTTTAAGGTTGTATCCCTTTGGTTCAGGTTCCCTCTTTTGGGATTCTTCATATTGTAGAAGAAGGAATCACTGAATTTATTCCCCCGCAAAAAGAAAAATCATGTTTTCTTTCCCACTTACGCTACGCTTTAAGAAGATTTCATGATTTGATTTGGCTTTTAGAGTGTTTACATCTGGCATCCAAAGAACTTAAGACTGTCTCTTGATGTGAGACTTGGAGTAGCCCATGGGATTTCAGCACCGGCGTGGTGTTTGGCAGCTGCCTTCAGGAGACGGTGCAGGCTGTCTGCCTGCTCTGTGTTTTCCCTTTAAGGAAATGGTGCAGGGAAAGAACAGGTACTGAGAGAGGTGCATGAGAGAGTCTGGGGAAAAGTCTTTCCGCCCTTGAAAGTAAAAATTCTCATCAGTTTTTAAATTTTGAAATTCAATATAACAGTCTGCCAATGCACAAAATGCAGAGTTGGTTAAAATTGAACAGAAACCATTAAATTAATACAGCAAATAACGAGAAATGCAGAGGATGTGCTTCTCCAAACCATCCAGCTGAAGCTAAGTATGTGTTTCTCATGGATATTAATGGATGGGAGGTATTTAAATCCCTAGATTTTGCAAATCGAAGGCTTTAAAGCCCTCATGTTATTAATGTGCTGGTGATTCCTGCTTGGAAGTGAAACCTGGAAGTGGAGAATTAAGAAAGGAAAGAAGGGATTGCAGCACAGCTACCAAATTGTCCCAGTTCGATTTAATTGCCAAAACCAGTATTGCTCTGGTGCAGCGTTCTGCTGCCTGTTAAACTTAGACTTGCACTTTAGGAGGCAAAGCTGCTTTCAGCCATGCCGAAGTCCCTCTGGAGGGGCTGCACACAGCAATGTGTCCCTTGCTTTGGATGACCCCCCTCTGAGGCTGGATCTGGTTCTGAGATGGGGCAGGCAACAGTCAGAAGTGGGAAATGGTGCTCGTCTCGTAAGCTTTGAAACCCTCGTTTTAAATGGAGCATGCATGGAGTGACAGCTGTGGCAACTGAACCCTCCAGGTGGTAAGAAATAAGTCTCTGGCAGAGAGGGTCTGTCTCATCCCTCTGAACTTGTCCAAGTGGGATGCTGGGGGGTGTGTGTGTGAGATCCTGGCAGGGGAATGGTGGCTCCAGCCCGGCTCCACAAGCCAGGATTGCAGAGAGTGGTGGCTGTGCCAAGCCTCTATGCCCTGGCATTTAGAAGTTGGCACTGAGTAATGCCAGACTGACCTGCTGTCTCACTTAATGGCTTTTGTGTGTGACACTGACTCCTGCAGCTCTGCACATGTGTGCCAGCCTGGGTAAGCAGGTCAGACTCGCTCCTGCTCTCCTTTGCCCAGCCATTACCTTCATCCTCCCTTGCTCATCCTGCTGAGGACTGGAGGGGACTCAACTTACGAGGAGGGATAAACACCATTGAGCTTCTGCTGCAGCAGAAGAAAGTCCCAAGGGGTGATCAGATAACTGTCTACAAGCGTTTTCAGGGTGGAAACGGTGAGTTGAGAGGGAGAAATTGTTTAGGCTGAATGAAGGAGATATTATTAAAGTAACAGGATAGCTGAGCAAAGGGAAAATTTAGGCTGAGTTTAGGGAAACATTTCTAAATGTGAGCCTTGGAGCCATCTCCTAGCAGTGGTAATCCTATTGTTTGAGTCATTTCAGAGCAGGTAGTCTGCTAAAGCAGATGCCACAGACAGCAACCCTGAAGTGTCTGGGGGAAGGGCAAGACTATTAAGCTGAGGATTTTAATTTGTAATTTCCATGAATCACTTGGTGTTGGTCTCAACAGAAGCTTGCAGGCTGTGGCTGTATCAGCCATCACCCGTGATATGTAAAATATGTGGGTGGGAGGAAGTGGGAAGGACACTGGGAACTTACCCTTGGGCAAGCTTAGAATAATGAGACATAGTTCTGCATCTGTTGGGAATGATATGGGTCTAATTGATGATCAAAGCGTTCTTTGTACCGCCTTGAGTGTAGGGAGAGAATCGCTCTTCTTCTTTTCATGGGGCAGAAAAGGAGGAAGCACTTCTTCACCTTATTCTTGGATAGACCTGTTGGATGGACAGAGGCAAATTAGCAATCAGAGATGGGGAGGAATGAACATGTGACACATAGGATGAATCTGACTCTGCCCAAGTTTCTGTTTGGTTTAATAAAGAAAGAACAGCTTGAAAGAAAAATAGAGAATAGAAGTAAACATATGTGTGCTACTTTCCACCAAGTGTCCATGAGAGGAAAGCTAACAGCAAGGTAATGAGGGAGCTCGAAGGACTTTGAAGGCTTCGGTTGCGGGTGTGTGATGCATTCCCCAAAAGAAAAAAGGCTTATTATAGAGAAATGAAGGAAAAGAAGCCACATTTTGTAAGTTAGGTAGAAATAAGTCTGTGGGACATTACAGGCATGGACAAAGCTGCATGTTGGAGAGGGAGTGGCGGTCAAGAGCAGAAAGATGACCTGCCCAAAAGGCCTTGGAGAAATGTTCCTATTATAGTGATAGAAATATTTATATATTGGAATAAGAATATAAGTGATGTTCAAAGCTAGTTCAATTTAACTAAACCGCATCAGTTTTAATCTAAAACTACTAAAATGCTCTTGGGGGGGAGCGTGTTTACTCAGAGTCACCATAATGAACCATTTTGGCCTGGGTGCTGGATTGTTCTTGCATTCGGCATTATGCATGGCACTTTCCATTGCCTCTAGTCTCCGAAAGTATGGAGATTTTCCTGCAGATTTTCCTAATTCATTCTGTTTATCAGCACCTGAAGCATGCAGGCGCTTCCAAGACGTATCCATCGTCCCCCAGACCCATCCCCCTTTTCTTTGTCTCTGTTTACAAAATTCCTGGAACAACAGGACTGTGAGCCAGAAGAAGATTTATGGGCACTTATGTCACCTACCTGGTAAGCAGTAATACGGGAACAGCAGCACGAGAGTTGTCAGTGTACAAATAGCTGGGGCTGAAGGTGTGGTAGATCAATGGTTAGAGCAGTGTTAGAACATGAGAAATGCTTCTTCAGAGGTATACAACATGCAGCGTCTGGACTGGGGAGATGACAGTAACCACGAGAACGGGAGGTTTTCCTAAAGTGAAATTGAGTTGCTAAAAGTCTGGGAATTGGAGAAGCTTAGGTGTAAATTAGGGTGTGATTTACAGTTTTAACCCCTCAGCTTTTAGGAGTAACAGTTCCTGGGGTTACAATCAGTCCTGCCCCTTTCTTCACATGAGTCACCTTAGCTCCTGCAGTTTATCTGTAAGGCGGGTAGTAGACAAAAAGATTAAATACACACCAGTCTTCTGCAGTTGGTAAACACAGAAATAGTATTTTCTGGTCTGGATGTACAGGTATTTCCTTGCCAGACAGCCCACTAGCATGTCTTCTACTGCAATATTAACTTCCCTACAGCTGATTCTAGTGCACTTGCTGTTCCCTGGTGGTGTGTTGGGTGTAGCAGGCACAAAGCACCTTCCAGCTTTGTAGAGTATCTTGCAGGTGAGATGGATTTCTTCCTACCCCTAACTAGAGCCTGAAACACAGGGATTGCTTTTTGATTCATTGTCTGATACTGCTCAGGCTGCCTGAGAAACGAAGCCAATGTGAATTAAGATGCTGTCAAAGATGAGCGATCACTGAAGGGTACAGTACTACTGATGATGGCTGGCAGTCTAGGTGGTAGTGGAACTGAGGATGGAGGCAAGCCCTGGAACTGGGCTAGCGATCAGGGACAAGAGTAGGGCTAGGAATTAGCATTGCGGTTGGTACGGATGCAAAATTAGCTGTTGAATTCAGATTCTGTGACTTGAAGTCCTCTAACAGGTGCTGGGACCGCCTTGGAGCTCCCGGTGAGCAAAGCCTAGAAAGCACTGAGAGATGAACTTCTCTGTGGCTCTCCGGAGGAGTACAGGGGAGGGAGGCTGAGAGTAGGTGATGCTTTTCTTCCTTCAGTGTAGAGCCATTGTCCCTGTGAAGTTCCCTTTCCTGATGGCTTGTTCATGCTGTTCAGCCTTCTGTCTCAGCATCATCTTCCTTCTGATTAGAAAAGCTGCCTTCAAGACAGCTTTTAGTCTGGGACCACTGTGTTTCAGGACTTCCTTTCCTCTCACTGTTGTGAGCTTGGATATAGGGCTTTGGGCACCTGCTAATACCCTCCCAAGGGGCTATTGTGCAAGGCTGCCCTGCTGGCAGAATTGCAGCAGAAGGTGGTACCGGCATCAGCACGTGGCAGAACTGCCCCAAAACTTCTGGGACCAGCCCGTGTTCTGCCTCAGTTTCTTTGTGTGACCTGAAGATTGCCAGGCTTTGCTGTACGCTGCCTGAGTAGTACTTCATTTACAGTTAGCCTGGTTGAATGCACAGTGACCTATTTGTGTACTTTCTGTATTTTGAAATATCGTCCAGAAATATCTCTAAACGCTGAGCTGTATTTCGCCTGTGCAGCCTAATAGTTTTCTATTAATACTTATCTTAGATCTGATCCACATAAAAATGCAGTGTCAAATAAGGTTCTCATGATATTTTAAAGCAATCTAACCTTTGGTCCTGGCCAAATTCCAGTCTGAATAATTACTGTCTGACTACTTACATTGCTCTTGCATTTTCAGTTGGAGAAGTTAGCTTTCCCTTACCGTTTTAACAGTGATTGTGTAACATTGCTCTGCAGCACTAAGTAGATGCTGCATTCCTCTACAACGGTGGATATGTTTTATTGGTAAGTAAAATGAGATTATAGAAGTATAATGGTTTTACAGGCATGTTTATACCTAAATATGGATACATCTGTAAAACCACTTTGTCTAATGGCCCTGTCATACTATTTTCCAGGGAGTAAGGGACAGTGTAATAGTGTGGAGTAACGTGTAAAGGATTTTACTTTCCAGGCTGGAGTTTGAGATTTGCTAAATTGTTTTAGAGTAGCAAAATCACAGAAAAGACACCAAACACTGTGTTGCCCCATACCACCACCGAGGGAAATATTTGCTCATGTAAAATACTTTGTAATAAAATATACTGGCCCATTTTTTTAAATCATTCTTGACTGGTGAAATTAGACTCTAACAATATTAAAGTTACTTGAAGTAACTAAGAGGAAAATGCCCTGTTATACAACTGCAGCCTTGTTAGGCATTTGTGAATTTCTCCATGTGTATTTGCAAGTATTCTCTGGAAACAAGAACACAACTCAGGAGGAGGTCTGCGTCCTGCCTCCAGTGCTTCCTTGATTGTGTACCTCAATCTTTTGCATTTGAATGTAGAAAATAATGGATAAAACTTGCTGCTGTGTATGCAAAAACATATTTTCACAATATTTCTGGGGTCAGCTGGTCTTTGCTGGTTCAGCCCTACCTTTCCTCTGCAAGCACACATTCAAAAAGTGCTTGTAGTGGACCAAGCCAGGGGAAGAAAGAGAGGAGTGGTTGGTGCTGGGATGTCTGTCCTTTACTCAAGCAGCCAGCACTTGCATGTGAGCACAAGTGGGAATAGTGACTACTGTTTGTGAACAGAAATCACCCTAAGGAGGGCAGGGGAGGGATTGTAAGCATCATGAGCACCCCAGTTGCAGTCCTTGAGTGAACTCAAGGACTGAGTTCACTGTGAACCTGGTGCTGCCTTGTGGGGAACATGCTGGGGCTGAACTGTGGAGGCCACCCCTCAGTTAAAGCTGTGCCACCAGCCCTGGGTCAGGTGGGATTTATTGGAGTTCCCCTGCCTTACCATGTTTCTGGGGACCAGGGAGCTCAGCCTGAACATGGTTCCTCCTTATTCCCTCAGATGGACGATGGTCCCTGGCATGCAGACTGGCTGTAGAGCACCTGAAGCAGACTGTGAGCGTGACACAAGTGTTACATGTGAGGGAAAGGTGTCTTAGGTGGTAGAACACAGGTTACATATGCATTGTTCTGCCTGAACCAGCTCATGACCGATAATCCAAACTGGAGATGTCAGGTTGGTTGTGGAGGCACCGATGACCTCCCCTTAGTTCTTCCTAGCTGCTCCCTGCGTATCTGGCCAAAGCCCAAGGATCTGGCACTGTACAGGGAACTCTGTTACCTTGTGTTGAATGGAAAAATCTCCCTTGGGGACACATCCCATGAGCTAGACTTCCAGCACACTACCACCGAAGTGCTCTTCAGGATCTGGGCTCTTTGCCGTTGCTTGGATTTTCTGATGCTAGAGATCTATTGGCTTTGGTGTAGGTGAAGAGAAGGGAATGGGTTTCTTAGCCAGGATTTTCCCCAGCGGGGGAAGTCTGGAGCGTGACGGCAGACAGCTGCAACGATTGCCTGCATAGCTCCTGCATCGCTGCTATCTGAGCCCTGGGCTGGAAGGCCCTCAAAAGTATTCCTGGTAGGAAAGGACCTAGGAAAAACCTACAGTCTTCTCCCTGGGCATCACAGCTAGCCATTGCCTAACCAAGCGTAATATACTGTGTAAGACTATGCAGGGGGATCACAGGGGACATATTTTAAAGAGAACAAATATAGCATTAAAGTGAGTGAGCAAGAGAGTGAGAGACAGAGAGCGTATAGAGTGCATTAAAGTTAATAAAGCATTGCAGGAGTGGGGACTGCATTTCACTGTGAAGGAATCTAATTTAGTGACTCGTAATTGGAGGATAACAGTCCTGCTGGAATGAAGTTAGCTGTTCATTTTGCCAAACTCTCGAAGTCTCTTGGTTCTCCTTGTGAGCATCTCTCAGAAAGTGGATCCGTCAGAGTTTAGAATCGATTGACGCTTCACATCCATCGTCCCTCGTAGCCTCCTAAGTGGATTTGGTTCCTCCAGTGCGTATTTATTATCTATTTTATTATCTGCTTATTTATCTGGTAATATCAATGCAAGATACATTCTCGCTGCTTAGCATGGCCATGAGGGAGCAGGTGCTAAGAGTACGTGTTCTTCACGGGCAAGATGGGGTCCCTTGCACCCTTTCCCCAGGGGTGGCTGATGCTAGGTAGGGTTGTTGGGTAGACTTCTAGTTTATCCAAAGTCTTACTGGCCTTGTTCCTGCTGCCATCGTTTTCTGTTCATTTGATGGAGGTACATGCAGCAGCGAACCATGTGGAAAGGTCCAGTTTCTGGACCCCCAAGACCAGAGGCGTAGTGCGAAGCAGCAGAGGGCTGATATTTGTTCCAAGTGTGGCTAGCTGCTGAAGAACAGTTCTGGGTGTGAAACCTCCTTGGGACAGCAGTATGGCCCTGGGTGAGCACACTGAGCAGTACTGCCTTCCACAGGGGTGGTAGAGGGACGCTGCTTTGTTTTGTCCCCAGATGAGGGGGTTTCTGATGTTACGCTATGTAGGTGCTGCGAGGATTAATTCATTAGTGCTTGTAAAAGTGCCTTGAGGATGAAAAGTGCTGTGGAAGTGTGAACTATTATTAAAAGGAGACCGAATAAAGAAAGAGCTAGGAACAATCCTGCAGGGAATAGTCCTGCACAGGCAGGGGCTGGAGAGATGACCTCATTGGGTTTTTCCATTTCTACTGTTATGATTACAAAATAAAGTGGACATGTTCTGGGAAAACATGAGTGTAACATCTCTGGCTGTAGTAGCTGAGGGTGAACCTTTGCAAGCTCTGTGGGTTGTTCTGCTTCTGGGTGAAAACTAGCTGTCATATGGACTTTCAGGGGATGTCTACCTCCCACACAGTTTTGGCCATGACTGCTGGGAAATTTTGTGTTCCTGGCTTTGTAAAAAGAAATGCCCCTTGTATGGGTGAAAGACGTATAATTGACTGAACTACAGACTGGTGATGTGTGTGTCCTGGTGGTAGGATGGTTATATGCAATACAGACATACGTATGCATCCAGTGGTCTTGCCTGTTTGTCCTCACTTTATTCTGGAGGGGCCATGCCGAGAAAGTAAGAGAGTCTTTATCTTCTTGGTTCCTTCAGCCTTTCTGCCTATACCTCCAGCAGAAGGCCAGACTGACCAAAAGTACCAGTAATTCCTTTGTGTTGAGGGTGAGCACTTAGACATGGGCTTGACATAAACAATTAGTTTCACAAAGACAGACGATCAGCCGTCAAAGGACAGTTCTCTATCACTTTTGACTTGGGTCTTAGAGTGACATGAGACCTGAGAGATGACACGATCCCGTCTTCTGCTGACAGCTGTTCTCTGAAGTGATTCCAAACTCTGAAGTAGAGGCTGGACTGGGCTGGCCCTAACAACCTCTCCCCCCCCAACCCCAACTTTAACAGAGCCCTGAATGTAGCCAAAGGGCTGGGTGGGTAGGCGGGAAGGACTGGTGGGAGGAGGGCTAGTGTTGGAGGATAATCAATGGATCTGTCTTGAAGGCTGAGTGTATGATTGAGTTGGCAATTAATCGCTTTCCCTTTCTCTTACTTCCCCCTTTCCTTTTTTTTTTTTTTCCCCTTCCTCTCTCAGGGAGTGTAAGAGCCGAAGATGAGGCCCAGGGTGGAGTGCTACTCTCCAAGGTTTTGGCTGGTGCTGGCAGTCCTTGCGACAACAGGGAGCGGGGCCCATGCCCAGAAAAGCCACCCAAGCATTGGCATTGCGGTCATCCTGGTGGGGACCTCAGACGAAGTGGCCATCAAAGATGCCCACGAGAAAGATGACTTCCACCACCTCTCAGTGGTGCCTCGAGTGGAGCTGGTGGCCATGAATGAGACAGATCCCAAGAGCATCATCACTCGCATTTGTGACCTCATGTCAGACCGGAAGATTCAAGGGGTGGTATTCGCTGATGACACGGACCAGGAAGCCATTGCCCAGATCCTGGACTTCATCTCTGCCCAGACCCTCACTCCCATCCTGGGCATCCATGGAGGCTCCTCTATGATCATGGCAGATAAGGTAAATTTGAGCTTCCTTCTGTCACAGAGCAGCAGATTGAAACTTAAAGCAGAAAGAAATATCTTATTCTGTGATTCTCAGGTGTAGTCTCATGGGACCAAAGGACTGGGGCATTAGAGAGCCTCAGATTCAATGAGAGATTAAAAAAGCTAACTGTGTGTAGTACCGCTGAGAAGAGCCTATTAATCATGTGGAATTATCTGCAACAGGGAAAAACTAAGGAGGGAAAGGAGCAGGTAGAAGAGAGTTGCAAAAGAATCAGCCCTGTTCCCCTTCCTTAGGAAGGGTAAAGAACCCCTGACAATTATGATTTTTTTTTATTTATTTTTTTAAAAAAAGATTTTAATTTTGCCTGTGTTTTACCTTAGAATAGCCAAGGATGGTAGCTTGGATTTTTCATGCATGCAGCTGGAGGACATTGTGGTATTTTCAGGGACATTTAATACAGCTCTTACATCTTAATTGGAAAATAATTGAATCTTTAATAAAGCCATTCTCTCTCAGAAGTGTTCATTAGCTCCTGAAGTTAAATAGGTGTTAGCTAAAGCAACTAACCAGTCCGAACCAGTCCAGCTAAGTCTGTCTTTTTTTCCACTGCACTACTTTATTCCTTCATATCACTGATGTTTCATTGCTTTCCCAAGCCCCAGCCAGTCTTCTGGAGAATTACTATAGAAATAAGCCTTCCCACTACTGATACCAAACACAGCGAGGTGCAGAGAGAATAGCACCTTTAGCTGGCTGGTAACTCAGTTTAGGGGAGACTCCCTGGGGTGCAGCTGGACCTGATACAAATCCTCCCCTGGGAGGAACAGGAGACCACAACCAGAGGGTGCATTTGGCCATGGTTAACAGTGACCTCTGGCTGCTGTGGGCTAGTGGGAATACCAGAACCCAAAAGAAGTGGGCTGTTCTTTTCCCTGCAGGCTCGGTGCCAGGCAGAGTTGGTGCCGAGCCATTTATTGAAAAGACCCTCTTGACCATGCTTTGTGCATTGCAAGTTGACAGCCTTTTTCTTTTACAGGTCACTCTTAAGTGAATTTCAGACATTTAACTGGGCAGAATTGGGTCTCACTGAACGAAGGAGGAGAATTAAGCTGACCGCTGTGGCAGCATTTCCTCGGAAAGAGATTCAGTGGGCTGAGAAATGCAGGCACTTTGTTTTATTTGCCTTGTAAATAAATAATCCAGCATAGGTTATTGTGAGTAGTTGGGAGTAGATTAATCACAAATTATTTTCTCACTCTCTGACCAACTGTTCAGTTGCCAAATAACGTGCAGTTAACATGCAGTGTTATTTTCTCGTATTAGTCTTTGAGCTAAAGTAGTCACTGAATAAAATAATCTCAGAACTTTTTTTTTTCCGCTCTCTCTCCTTGAATAGCTGCAAGTGTGCTAAAGTCATTCTGCCCCATTCAACTCACAGTAAAACTTTTTTGTCTTTGAGGACAGTCAGGCAACAAATGCTGCATCTCCATGCTCTCCTGCTTCCTGCGTTGCATGGTTATCGATGTCTGTGCAAAAGAAGTCTGAAGCATTACTTGAGTGCTGCATTTCACACTTATGGTAGCATTTTATATCTTCTTTGAACAAGCATTAAGTGTTACTGATGCCAGACCTCCTATGCACTGGGAAAAGGTCTTTGTGACTTTGAACGTGGCAGGCCAAATTCTGATTTCAGATTCCTACAGTGTAAATCCAGCATAGCCCCATTGCCTGTGGCAGGATTAGATCAGATTTACACTGCGGTAATTCAAAGAGAAATTTGGCCTATTGAACTTTGCAAAGATTTTTCTTTCTACCTTTCTTCAGTCTCTCCTTGGGAAGGCAGCATCTCCCACTACTGCTTCTGTGTACCCCACTGGCTCACTTCTAAAGAGTGTTCTGGCAGGCTGGCAGCCCACAGGGAGCTCAAAGGTGGAAGCCTTATGAATGGAGACCTCTGTTTTATCAAACTTTTTTTTTTTTAAGTCAGGAGAAGCAGGGTACATACAAAGATCTGCAGTTTTAGAAAGGCCAAGGTTTCTTTTAAACATAAATTGAAAAGGCTGACCTTTACAGCTTCTGATTCACAGGTGTGTAATCTTTAATGGATAATATTTATTTGATGAATTGAATTAAAATATGATAGAGAGTAAATAAATTGATATTCTACTAAGAGTACTGAAGTCAGCCTGGTAAGTCCTTAAACAATCTATTTTCCACACAAGGTCTTGACAGAGGCTTTGCTTTTAGTGACTCTTAGTCATGTTCTTTGCAGATGAGTTGTGTGGCTGGGGTTTGATCCTACAGGCATGGATTGCTTCTTTCAGCATCCCCTCTACACCCACAGCAGTCAGCTGTGATTGAAATCACTCAGCATTTCACAGGTTCAAACCCGTGCTTAAAGCTTCTTTATGCTCCCTGTGCGTTTCCGATCAGTAGCACCAATGTAAACGTAAGGAATCCTACAAACCACTAATGCCTTGGTGTGACAGATAAGCCCCTCTTCTTGGGAGGTTAATGCAAAAACCTCCTCAGTCAAACCACCTTCACTGGAGTAGCATGTGAAATTCTGTTTCACCTTCAATGAAGGTTTAATAAGTGTGTCTGGGAGGAAGTTTGGGTCTGTGTATAAAAACCAAAGTAATATACTGTGAAGCGGGTAAATTGAGACACAAAAGGGCAGGCAAACCCCCCCAAAATAAACAAACAAAATAACAAACAGGACTTCAACCCTGAATTTTCTTCTCTTGTACTTATAGAAATAAATATTGTATAATGTATCCCATAAACTTGTTTCCTCTCAGTTAACATCTACGTTTGCTGCCTGCCAGCTGTAGGTCTTGGCATCATTACAATCAGTGGGGAAGGAGATGCTACCTACGGACAATTCACCCCACCCACCTCAGGGTGCAGTGAAATGCTCATGGCATAGTCGTGTCTCTCCCCACTGATTACTGAAGAAGGCTCTACCTCGACTTTACTCGTGATGCCTCGAGTTAAACGCCACGCATCCTGCCCTAGGTATAACATAGCAGGTGGAGGTATGTTGCTGAAAGTGCAACATCTGGATTTCCTGATCATTTTGTTCAAATTCATGCTCTTTAATATTGCATTTGATTACATTTTGTAGATAATGTTTATATATCTTCTTGTTTTCCCTGTGTTTTATCTTTCTCCCCCGAAAAATAAGTACATAGGAATTTGCATATGCTTTTGCTGTTTCTCTCCTCGGTGCTCGTGTCTCTAATCCCACCTGTTTAGCTGTTATGAAGTGTTACACTTAATCTCTGCCTAATTTGGCGTAGGAAGAAAATGACCAGATGATTTGTGTGCACGCTGCAATCTGGGTTTAGTTCCAGGAAAATGGTGAAGCACAGACATGTGATATGCCTTGCTTGAGCTCTGCAGAGACCAATTTGTCGAGGCTGAGTCTTGTCATAGTCAGTTCAGTCCCTTTAGTCCCTGATGAACATGCTGGCAGTGATGCCAAACAGTGTGAACTGCAGCCGTCATTTTTTTGGGTCCGGGTGTCCTGGGAGTAGTGGCTGAATGGGGTCCAAGAGCCCCTGTGGTAGCTCTTCTCAGGCCAGCAAGCCATGCAGCTGTGGGGCAGAATGAAAGAGTGATTGCACTGTTTCAGCCCTAAAAGGAAGCACTTGATCCTTGTTTTGGTGCTGAGACCTTGAGAAGGGATGAGGATGATAGCATCAGCTCACCTGGACCTCTGATGAGAACGGAAATAGCATGGATCACTGATGATCTGTGTTTAATCTGGAACAGAGGAGATGCAGAGGAGAGAAATGTGCACTGCCACCAATGTTAGGTTCTTGTGATCCACAAACTTTTTTTGTGGGAGCTCTCTGGTCTCTTCAGTTTGCCTGAAGTTGACGCAATGACCTTTCTTTTTATAGCTTTGTGTTGTCTGATGTTAAGCATTAGTTTGCATTGTCCAGAGGACTGCAATGCACTCGTGACCAGTGAGCATATCTGCTCCCATTCCAGCATGTAAAATAATTTTTCCTTTCTCCCCAGTTGTTTTGAAAGGAGAAATTCAATCCTATCATAGTGTGGAAATAGCTGACGGGTGAGGATGCTCAGTGTTAGGAGACTGGTGGAAGGAAACCTTCCAGGCTGCAAACCAAGCTTTAGTTCAGATAAAACACACAAACCAATATATTTTGTGTTTGCAGACCTGAGACTGGAAATCTGGACTGGGCTTTTCTTCATTATGTTTTCAATATTACATAAAATCACTTCTGCCCAGAACTAGAAGGCGCAAGGAGCAGTCACAAAATAACAAGAACAATGTACATTTATAGGTACCTTAAGAGAGAAGCAAATTATTGTTCAGATTTAGGACACTTAAGGTGTTGGAAAAGATTTAACTTCTTGCCTAATGGTGACCACAGCATTTGACTAATTGATCTGTTTTGTAATGGTAGGCTATTACTTTTTTTTTTTTTTTATTTTAAAAATAACAGAGAAACTCAACCTGGTGATAATGAAAGCAGAGAAGGTAAGAGCAGAAAATACCTTGGGTTCTTTTATAGCGAAGCTGGTGACCATAATTTTTGGTGAAACTGTCCCTCATTCTTCCTCCACGGTCATATTATTTTGCCAAAGCTTCTTGACCCTGTGCAGCTTTATAGTAACACAATGGTGCACAGGCAGTACCCAGGAAAATATTGCAAGAAGAGGATGATTGTGTTTTTGTAGCTGAAAAAAATTCTCCTCTGTCTCTTCATCCCTTGCTATTTTCTCCAGGGCTTGCCTGCGTGGGGTAGCTGTACTGATGGAAATAAAATGGCAGGAAAGAGCAATCTGTTAAATTAGGTTGTGCCCATAATAAAATCTCTATAAAAGCTGCATGAAACTAACCTGAAATCTAAAAATCTGTGATCTGTTCTAGGCCAGATCTTCCTTCCTCTTCTCACATGGTATAGAGATGACTTTTCTACTACTTCCTCCACTACCTTGCTCTTTTTTCCTTACTCCAAAGCTGCAGTTTCTCTCCTCCCTTTTCATCCCTATTTCTTAAATCCACATCCTTTCTCTTTTGGTTTTATGTAAAGGTTTCCAAGATGTGTTGTCTGTCTGTCTGTCTCTGTCTCTTTCAACACAGTGATTGCTCTGTGCCTGGGCCATGCTGCTGCCACAAAGATACTCTTTGGCATTTTGGCAGGGAGAAAGTCCAGATTGGGACAATAGGTGTAAAATACTGGGACAGAAAACAAGCTGCTGATCAGAGTGCAGCAAAGTGATACTGCAGGTTACAGGGAAACCAAAACTAGTTGGATAAACTGAGCACCTAGATACACGCTGAAACCAGGACAAAGTCAAAGACACTGGGACAGTGCTGCTAAAAGTGGAACATCTGTAATTAAAAAGAAAGCACTTTCACTCTCAGGTTTCCAAAGGTTAAATAATAGAGATGTATGGGGAATACAAACCTCATTTTTTTGGATGTAAATTTGTTTCGTTTCCATTAGGGATGACATCTGAAATTTTTAGAGCCCTTGTGTGAAGGAAATGAATTTAAAAACAACCCCAACAAATGCCCAACAAAACAAACCAAAAGAAAAAGTTCCTGTTGAATGAAATATATATATACTGAAGTGAAATAAACTCTAAATACAATGCTGCTGAGAAGGTGGGAAAAAAGAAGACACATTTTGATCTGAAAATGTTGAAAGAGTATGGTTCAATTTTGTTAGAACATTTCTGTCCTTTATTTCCCTCCAAAGCAAAATTGTAAACAGCTCATGTAATTTCACAAAGCATCTTAATTTCTCTGAGACTGCATTTCATGATAGTAATAGTTTAAATGTTTCTTAGACTAACCTAGTCATTAGCAAAGATGAATTTGATTTTTAAAAATAAAAAATATCAGCAGTTACAAGCTTTTAATAATTTTATTGAGGACATGATTAATATACTTCTTTGCTTTTGGTACTCAGCTTCCTTTTGCTGCTAAACCAAAGCTCTGTGTAGCTCACAAACAATGAACTAAATATCACGTGTCCTCAAACTACAAGTCTGCTGCAAAAGTTGGGGAGGGAGAGGAAAGGTAGGTCACAGAGATACAGAGAATAAAAGCGAGTACTGTATGCCAGTGTTGTTTTTCCCTTGAGTATACACATGTCATAACAGGCCAGGTGGATCTCTAATTTATGTTTACATCTACATCTAATCCGACCATACAAAATTACATTTCTTCATATAAAGAAAGGGAACATAAGTAGTGTATTTCTGTGGAGTTTAATTAACATCTGAGAATTTCTCTAGAACAATATTTATTACTTTACAAATAAATTACAGCACTTAAAATCCCTCAGATATTAGGAAACCTGGAAATGAACTTTTAAGAGCTTTAACCTCTCCCCAGGGCCATTAAATCCTTCATTGTTAACTCTCGTTTTCTAAACAAGAGCTCAAGTACTCTTGTTAATAATATTTTGATGAAAAAAATTACTTTTCAAAGGAATATATTGTTTCTTTTATTAAATAAAATCCTAGGTATGGAGGAATGGAGGAATTCCATTTCAAGGCTTTTACTTTTTTGGCATATTGCTTTCAAGAGTCACAAGAAAAAACAATACAGAGTCTGATTTTTATTTATTTTTTTAATAAAAAAAAAAGCAGCAAGAAGTCCCCTTTAAAAAAAAATTACAAAATGTGGATTTTCCTGATCTATTCCCATTACTCCCCCCCGCCCTTCCCTAATATTTTCTGCTGGATGCACTTCTTTTCTGCCCTCAGTGTTGGAAGTGCAGAGCCTTGGACACCTGAAGCTTGAAGGCACCATCTGAGCTCCAGTGTCACAGGGTTGGGGAGGAGAAAACCTGGAGGGATCCTGGGTAAGGCTCATGTGCTGCCAAGGAGCCCTGGGGCACTTTTGGGCAGTGGCAGTGCTGGAGCAGGGGGAGGATGCTGAAGGAGAAGACAACTACACATAGGCGTGGATTCTTTCCCTTGGCAGAAGTTGTCCCAGACAAAAAATACCAAGCAAAACTGAAGCCTGGTTCCTTTACATCAGCCTTTTGTAGCTATTTTTAAGCTGCTTTATTTTGGGTCATAGAATTCTTCTTCCAGGAGCAGAGAGTGTTAGTTTTCTTCTGTTGTTATAGTGATGTTTTCTTTCGAGTGACAGAAGACCTTTCCTTGCCTAGCACTGAACGCAACTGCTGCGACCCACCTGAGGGAAAGAGATGCCGAATTAACCTCTTTCCTACTAATCTTTAAGCGCACTTTTGCTACTGTCTGCCTGGAAACAAAAGCACTGAAATATCTGAGAAAAAGGCTGATTTCTTCCCAGCTTGGACCTGGCAAGTAATGGAGCTTTTGTGAACAAACTCTTTCTTGCTAGATTTCTAACCTTGATTTTCACACTGATGATGTTCAGGTAGAGCTCCGACTCTGTGAGCAGCTACCTAAAGAAAATCTGGGAGCTTGATGACATCTGACCCATAGTTAGTTACAATCATTTTTATAACCCCTTTCTTCAAAACAAAAAAGCCCAAGACAAAAGTATTAAATCAATTTGTGCCATCCCCAGCCGGACAAGGAGATTAGTTTCTTCGTTCGGGAGCAGGCAGTCCTTTATTACAACCCCAAGTGGTTACTTGTCTCACAAAATCTAAATTAATTACACTCAAATTTGTCCCTACCCTAAACTGGCCTCAAAATGAAATTGAAAACACCGAGTGTGAAATTGCCCGATGCTGCTGCTTTAGATCCGCGTGTCGTTCCCCAGTAACCGCAGGACAGAGCGAAACAGTTCTTTCCAGGGAATCTCTTATTCTCTTTGCCTTTTATTTGCCTCATTAATCAAGTTTGGAGGGGATGGATTAGGAAGGAAGTTAAGGGAATTACATATACACAGGCTGGAAAAAAAAACAGGGTACAGAAAAAGATATAATTGTAGCCTGTGACTCTGTTAAGGGTCTGGAGGAACTGATATATGAGGAAAGGCTGAAACAGCCGTACATGTGTATTGTAGATTGGCTGAACAATGAGTCAGGGTATGATTTATATTTGCAGTGAATAGAGGTAGACTAAGATTAAAGAATATAATGCTTAGTGTAGCTGCCAGAAGTGGAAATAGGAGCGACAGGATAAAGTTGAGAAAAGATATTAAATGATATATTATGACATGTTAAATGATAATATTAAATGATATATGTGTATATCAAGAAAAAAAATTCAAACGCTGAAGTTTTTTTAGGATGTGCTCTAGTCTCTTTAGGGAAGTGTGGAAAACACATTGCTTTAGTTGTTTTCAAGGAGGACTGAACTAAGTGCTGGAGAATGTGTTATATAGCTACAGTGGAGGAGAAAGACGAGAGCCAGAAAAACTTCTCCTAAATCTAGGATTGTGGGGGGAAAAAAAGGGAAAAAAAAAAGAGAGAGAGAATAGGTTCTAAGAGTGACTCAAAAAAAAAAAAAAATACCCTAAAGGCTCTGTTGAGGCAATTTTTCTCTGTGCTTTGGCAATAGCGTCTAGCTGTGTATCTATGAGTTTCCTGTTAATAACAATAAATGTATGTTTCAGAGCAAGAGGAGTAGAAGGCAGTGAGTCTAGAAGTGGGCAGGAAAAAGAGCAAAAAAAGCAGGCACACAGAGAGGAGGGCCGATCTAAAGGGTGCCAGCAGAATCAAGCAGATCAAGAAGACCTGAGTCCTCACTGCAGCTCTGCTACAAAGCATTGACTTTAAGACGACTGCTCAACTTCTGTCTATAGCAATTTGCCCTTTGTAAGAAGACTGTAACAATTTTTTTTGTAAAATACTTTGAGCTTTACAAAAGGCAAAAGCTACCTAATTGCTAGGGAGCAATTAATGGATTTTTCTAGCTGAAGTAAATACAATGCTTGATATGAAAATCTGGACTCTGGGAGGAGAAGCTGTAACCCCCATTAGAGGTGGCTGAATAGCTGCAGCATGCAGGAGAGCTTATTGTATGCAGGGCTGATAGTACCGTCTATTGTAAGCTTGCCCAGCATTCTCCATTATAAGATCCTCTTGGGGGTTTCCTGTAACTTTGCCAGACTATGACTGTTTGAGCAAAGTTTCCGATGCCAGGTGTATGCCTCAAGCTGATTGATTTATTTCGCCATTTATTTGGAAAATAAAACAGCTCTTGCTGAAAAGGTGGTACAGGAAAATAGGTGATTAAGCCGTGGTGCAAGTGCTGGCAGGTTTTCCTCCAGAGCTCCTGCCTGACCACCACCGGTCCTCAGAGCACAGGTCTGGAGGGGGTGTCCTGCAGGGGAGGACTTGTAACCAGAAATGTGCTTTTGCTACCACTGCATAGGTTGCCTCAATTTTGGCCTTGTAATAGGCAGGAGAAACTGCATGTGTGCTGGAAAGTCTTTTTAGATGTTTGCCAAGTGTCTTGAAAAGCCCTTGCTCTCGCAAACTGTGCTTCAGAACTGCACCTGGATCTGGAGGCTGGAGCTCTCCTGTGGGGTCCTGGTGGGATCTGGAGATGTGCTGTGCAGCAGGGGATCTGGGCTGGAAGGCAGGCAAGGTGGAAGGGGACACGGGGTGTGATGAGGGACCAGTGTAGAGCAGGAGCATCTGGAAGAGATCCTGAAGGGAGGAGATAGGCAGGGGAGGTGGGAAAAGGTGGGAAGCAGGAAATGGGGAATAGGAAAATCTGTGCCTGTCCAGGTGATGCTGCCTGGCTTGCTATGGGAGCAGGAGCCAGGGAGCTGGGCGGTGGCAGAACTGCTGAGCAAACGAGATGTGGGCTGTGAAATGGGAGTGGAAACCTATTGGGTGGAAATGGGGTGAGGAGTGCAGGTCTGCCCTCTGTCTGGGGCTGAGGCAGGGCAGTGGGATGGGACAGCGATGCTTTCCCTGTGAGCGCTGCCTTCCCCTTTGCTAGCACAGAAATATTCCCTCCCCACTCTGCCCTGAGCCACAAAGGGAGTCATAAATGGCTCTCTGGGTAGGGGGAAACAGGGACACTGACATCAGTGCTTCTCCCCTGGGGGAAGACCATCAGGTCTTCTAAAACATGGCTGGGGCTGACTTGGCTGTGCCGCCCCTTAACTAGCCCACCCTGTGCCAGCACCTCGGGCCCGGTGGGGAGAGGGAAAAGTTCCTGGGAGGAGGGGATGAGCTCCCTGCAGCCTCCACCAGCTGCCATCTGCCTGGCTCTGGGCCAGGGTGGCTACTGCCAGGCCTCTGTGCTGGAGGGGACAAGCTGAAGCCATTAGGAGGATGCTCTGCGATGGAGACGCTGGCTGCTCCAGGAATGTATGGCTGTGCAAATGTGGAGCTTTGTCCCAGCTTCTGCTGCTGGCTTTTTGCATAGGCAGAGCTGTGTCCTTACCAGCAGTATAGAGGTGTGGGGTGAAGAGCCACATGGCATGGCCCTGCTGTGGGGCTGGGCAGCATGTCCACCAGGGTGCCTGACTTGCTGGGTCTCGAATCCTGCTCCATGCCTGCCCCCCTTCCCCTCCTTTCCCTTCTCCCACTTCTCTTTCTCTCACCCTCTCCTGTCTGTCACTCTACCCATTTCTTAATTATTGTTTGCACTGTGCTTTGAAAATGTAGTGTGCTGTATAAATGTTAAGTGTTTTTATTATTATTATTATTATTATTTCTCCTTTTTCATTTGCATCCCTCACCCTCTATTCTCTTGCTATTATGGCTTTCAGAGAGAACGTGTGGGCTTACATTATTTATAGCTGTGTGAGAGTAATTACAGAAATGATTTAATTACTCAGTTAATACCGTTCTCCACATCACTAGCTTGACAAGCTGGTGATCCTTTCGCTGCAGCCGAACGTTCAGTCTAGCATTGTCTCTACCACTTCTTGGATGAGCCAGTAAGGGGAGGTGAAGCTTGGGGAAAGGTTTGTGACAGCCTTGTGTGATGCTGGTTGCTCCCCCTGGGCTAAGGGATGAAGCTGCAGAGCCCGCGGGGTTCTGGCCAGGGGCACTGTGAGGTGTCACCTCAGCTGGGACAGAGCAGCCCGTGAGGATGTGGTGTGTGCGGTGAAGCTTTGTAGCTCCTGACCGATGGGGGCTTCACCCGACGCAAACCTACTTGAGCTGAAGTTTCAGTGTTTGGTGTGCTGCATTAGCCAGTTCTTCACATTTATCAAAGGTCAAAGATCTGGGAGAATTTTATTGTCTTAACTTCCATTTAAGCCTACCAATCATATGGTTCACACACCCTGCATGGGCCTGAGCGAGAGGTAAATTACCATTGCTAGAAATATTCTTCCTTGCAAGTGGCCTCACGTAGTTCTGACCCTCTTGAAATAAATTAATTTTCCCTCTGAAGGGGATGGCCTTCTCTTGATGATGAATTGATCACTCATTTGAAATGGTCTATCACTTCCAGTTCATGAAGGCTTGTGGGGAGAAGGGAATCTCCTGTTGCTGGTCAGTATGGAAGGATGTTGAGAGAGGAGAGCATGCTCTTTCCTTCAGGGGATGCACTGAACCAATGGTTACTGATACCTTTTAGTTATCTGCTAAAGACAGCAGGGAAAAAAACCTCATTAAACCACCTAGTGAGCTCAGCAGAAATGTAAGGAAGATGATCCTCTTCTGAAGGTACTGTAGATAAAAAGGAGGGGGTCAATAGATTCTTAACAAAGGAGAACAGTTGTTTGGGAAGTGGAGACAGAGGCTCTTGTTGGATAGTGGCACATATGTTGGATAACGATGTGTGTGGAGGGAGCATCTCTCCAAAGTGCCTGCCTTCTGTGTCTCCAAGTTGCCTGGCTCCATTTGGGTTCCTTCACGGCCCGGGCTGTGGGCCAGGCTCAGCCTGTTCCACAGGGCTGGGTGGGTGGCAGGAGGTTTGGGAACATGTGGTATCGGGGCTGGTGGAGTGGAGCGCCTTTTCCACGCAGCGCTGCCTGCCAAGCCACCAGGCGCAGGACACCTGGTATCTGAATGAGCTCTGCCCACCTCCCAGGAAACGATGATGATCAGAGAAGTAGGCTAAAGTGTTTTGAGTGTGAAGAGTTATTATAGGTGCCTTTTTTTTTCCCCTTTTTTTCCCCCCCTTTTTTTTTTTGACATCCAACAGGTTAAGGCAGCCCAAATTTGAAAAAAAATTCTGGGTATCTCCATATTCTGAAAGTTGAGCCTTTCATGTTGTATCTCTGAATGGACACTCAGAGTTCCTTATTGCTTTTGCAAACCCATACTAGAAGTTTTTTTTTCTTTTTCTTTTTTTTTTCTCTGTATCTGGCACACTTGAAAGTGGATTTTATGACCTGACTTTGGAACAGCTTGTTGAGAAGACAGAGTGAGTGGAAGGGTGATGGAACAAGTAATTTTTGTCAGCTCCCAAATGAATGAATCCTGTTTTCAGTGGATTCACATCTCATGGTTAATTGACTCTTTAACTGAATTATGTACTGAGACTGTAACATGAGCTCAGCCCTTAGCAGACACCAGAGAGTCCACAGAGGAGAGAACTTGAGCTGGGTGAAGAGATTTCAGAAGAGCCAAGCTCATCCTTCCCCCAGTGGCAAGGACCGGGGGCATTAAAATGATCTCCTTTCTCCACCCACCATCCTGTTTCAATGGGAAGCTACTCAAAGTAAGTGGGTCTCCCCATGGCAGATTCAATTTTTCAAGAGCTGGCTACACCTCCTCCCTACAATAATTCCGTTTCTCCCAAGTGTCCTATTGCTTTTCTCACAGTTTCCACTGTGCCTTTTATACCCGCTGGCTGGGCAACAGAGAGATGTTCTGTGGTGCCCCTGGGGTTCTGTGTGTTAGGGGGTGCCCGCTATGGGCATGCTACCAGGTCAGGATGAAGTTTATTTGCTTGCCTAGTGAGCCTTTAACTGTGAGGGGGTGAATCATACGCACCGCTGTGGGGCCAGACAAAGGCTTTGGGATTACACGCGGTCGAGGGCTGTGTTTTATACAGCACTGTAAGAATTTAATTCTCCTTGAGTCCTCTGCCCCTTTGTCAAATCAGGTGGAAATTGGCCGGCAGCTTCAAGAGTTACTGGGAAGCCTGACTCACGGACAAGCAGACGTTAGGTTTGCAGGAGCCTCGTCTCCTAAAGCAAGCGAGCTCAAAATGCGCAGGCAGAAGGTGGGCAAAGGACGTTCGGTTCACACTTGGGCTGGATGCACACGTGTGTGTGTGCCGTGACTCACGCTGTGGCTTGGACGGCAGCAGCAGCAGCAAATGAGACGTAGTCGTGAACAGGCACTTGCTCGGCGTCGCGTGCTCCTGGTGGTTAGCTTTTGAAGGAGAACGTGGCGCAAGGCTTGGAGATTTGAATATTTCTGTCAAAAAGCAGACCTCTCGAGAACAGAAATTAGCCTGATGACAGCAGCGGTAATTGGATTATTCCGTTAGTATCCTCTGTGGAAGAGCACGTGCCCTTAACTATATTTTCAATGCAGGGACTTAAAAATCACACTTAAAATGTGAATTGCACCTTGGTTTTTCTTCATAACTGACAAGCAGGCATCTGTTTTCTGGTCTACTTCTTTCCGCCTTTGGGCTGGGTGAGCTTTCTGTCTGGCCTCATTCTTAGTGTCATGGCAAGGCTGCAGCAAACTGTGGTAGTTTGGGTTCCTCAAGTGGCACTGAAAGAGATCAGACTGTGCTTTAACCAGTGGGTGCCTTGCCTGGGCCGAGAGGGAGTCAGCCTGAAGGTGAAAATGAGGGAGCGTGTATCCCTTGATCTGGAGGAGGGGGTGTGCTGAAAGAGCTGAACCTTCAAGGAAGGGGAGAAATGGGAAGGTCCGAAAGGCATAACGAGAGGCAGGGAAGCGCAAGCACACTTTGGACATGTCTCTGAGCAGCACGTCCTCCTTGACTCTGTGGGCTAATCTCCTGCAGTTGCAGTCTGAATGCTGAAATCATTTATAATGGGGCTGACACAGTTTTGGAGTATGTGCATGCCTGTGGGAGACAGCATTGCTGAGGTGGAAGGAGATCGGGAGGAACTGGACAGAGGATGAACCAGCCAGCCTTCTCTTTCTGCTAGTTTTGGTCATCTGATGGACTCCCCAAACTCGTGTGGACTCTGTCTCTTTTGTTTTAAAAGTCTCTGATGATCTTTTGGTAAACTTTTGTGTATTTGGAATCTGCCAGGTGAGTTTTGCTGGCCTTTGGGCACATCCAAATGTTTGATACAGCCATTACCTGGCCGGAGATGTAATTTTGTTTGCTAGGCAGTTGGTTCCTTAATTTAGATTTAATATGTCACCTTGTGCTCCATTAATTAGGCTTTCATGCAAAATATTTAATGCCAAAGTGTCTGCAGATGGTGGAACAGCTTCATTTAGGGAATGGCTGGAGACCTCACCAGACTGAGCCATTCCTTGTGCCCATGGTCCATTGTCCCCCAATGAGCCATGCTGCCGTTAACCATCACTGTCTCCATGTCCTGGCATGGGGCCACAGGGCTTAACTTCACCAGGGCTTGGACCAGCCTTTCTCTCCGTCTCATCCCTCCGCCCTTGCCTGAGCTCCCTTGGAAGATTTTATGTGCACATGTGGATTTTAAGTTTCATCTGTTTAATGGTTATAAACTGAAGCTGTGGCTGGCAGCTTTCTCGCCAGAGGCAAAATGGGCTGGCAAAACATGCTATGATACTGACCTCCGGGATGAGAAATGGAGGTTGTGAGTCGTATTTGTCTCCTGCTGTGCTTAGAGCCACGTTCCTGACAGTGTCGCTCACTGGTCACTGTACTGGTCCATCAGTGTGTTGCGCTACGTCTTGAGACGTGCCTATAATGATACTCAGTAAGATATAATACAAGCTGTGGGGAAGCATTTTGTGCTTCCAGAGTGCCGGTAGCCAGCCAGCAGCTCCTGCCGTGCTGCTGCTATAAAATACACAAATCTCTCAAAGCACACATTGATGGCTTTTTTGTTTGGTAGTAGAAGAGTGAGTTTAGTTTTTCCATTTCCCCCCTCTCCTGGTATAGTCTAGGCTGCGCCACTAGGAGAAGGATTTTCTTGCTTGGCACATTTGGGTTTCTGTGGCCAGGGAGAAGTAGTTTTTATACGGGAATGGGTAACAGCATGTGGAAGACGTGCAGCTGTGTCTCTACATAACCATGCCTGTGCAGAAGCATGTCCTGTCCTCCTCCACGCTGCATGCCTCCCTGCTATCAAGGAATCCTTTTGGTCAAACATTTTGCTGCCGTTTGATGAATAAATTGGATAGGGAAATGAGCTGACATGAATAGGTTAGACACCAGGTGACAAGGATCTTGCTGTGACAATCAATTTACTTCTTTGCACTTAGGAATCCGTAAGGGATGGTCCTCTGGGAACTCAACCCCTGGGACTTGTTCCTTCAGTTACAAGGAAGGAACCTCCAGAGGATAAAGTCGTATTCTGATATTCTTTCCTTGCTGCTCGCCTGGCCTTGTTATTCTTCGTACTGGTCTGTCTCCAGGTGCTAGCATCCTGTGAGGGGTGGCATCTGCAGAATGACTGGGACTTCCTATGGGGGTTGAGCAAAGGTGGCAGAACTTTGCCAGGGATAAGAAAAGGATGAGGAGACCTGCTGAGGGGGGTGTGTGTTGGAGAAGAGGCAGCAGTGCAGAGGAAAGGCTCACGATACCCCAAGAGTGAGGATGGAAGGAGGCGAGAGTGTGGGAAGAGGAGGTTTGACATGATGTTTGGAGTAATTCATAGACTAAAGCAGGCAGAAAGATCTCAGGGTGAGATCAGATAATTAATTAACGACTGCAGGGATGCATCTTCCTCTCTCAGCCAGCAATACGTGCATTGTGTGACTTCTAGTGAGCGTATCTCTCCCGCCACTTCTCCTGCTTACCCCGTTGCCAGATGTGTTCAGCAGCCCTCACCTCTCTTGCATACATCCCGTATGTGCCTTCTTGAGGTCGTGGACCAGAGGCTGGAGCTGCTGGTGGCTACTGTCACCCTGTATCATGTTGTTACCTCCTTGATGACATGTGCTGCCGCCCTGCACTGTCCCCATTTGGTTTGCCATGCTGTCCCAGTTTCTGCCTTGTCCTGGGACATCTTTGTAGCAGGCTTTAGAGAAAGGAATGAGGGGGTCCAGTTGCCTTTTCTCTCCCCATGTTGTTGAGGAGGCAGGATCTGGCCCTACTGCCGATGAGCACCAGGCTGGGGAGGGAAGGCAGTGCAGCAAGGAAGGAGTGACTCATTCTCCAGAAACGAACCAAAAGCACAAAAACGCGTCTGCATCTAAAGATGGAGGGAAAAAAAATACAACTTAAGACTCAAAAGGTTTGCTTTCGCTGCCCGAGTAGCCCCAGAAGAATAATCTTTGTTGCCAAATACTTTTTTCCTCCACAGCCCCATTATTTTTGTCCCCTTAGTATTTTCTCGTAATGGTTGAATCGTTTAACACCACATACAAAGTCAGATCTGGCCGCTCTGGGGCGATTCTGGGTTGCCATGGCAATGAGGCCTGTCTCTCCAAATTAGGACATTTTTCCTGCTGCCTTTTCTGTGTGAGGCTTTCTCTCATCTTTTTTTCTCTTACTCTCCCTTGATGTCTGAAGTGCTGAGCGCTGCCTCCTCTCTCGCACGCTCCCTGAAAGGGATCAGACTTTGCCCGTCTGAATTAATTCCTCTGAAGCCCGTGCCAGCTTGGCGTGTGCCGGCTCTGCGAGGACCGACTTTGTGCTCCTCGACGAATCCACCGCAGAATCAGGCAAGGAAGGGTACCAGAGGTGTAACGGTGGTGAGATGAGCAGGGGATGGCCATGTGTGACAGTGGCATGCTTATTCCCTGCTTGGTACATCCTTGCTTCATCTCCGCCCGGGGGCTGGGGTGGGAGCTGCTTAGCTTAAAATATATCTTAGTGGAATAAACCTAGGGCAAACAGATATGTGTTAGCATGGTCCCATGCTCTATACAGCAGGCATCAGCAGTGAAACCTGCTGAGACAGTCACCTGTCTCTTTGGGGGTATCGTGCTGCTGGGCTTTCTCCCCTGAATATGCCGAGCTGTGCCTGGTATGTGTCATGTGCTGAAGCAGACAAGTGGCTTTACACCACTTCTGCATCTGTATATTCCCCTTGATGGCTTGGGATTTGGCATGGATGAGACCCATCTCAGTTTATTCTGGCTGCTGACGAGCTCCCAAGGCCTCTGTGGCAGCTGGGATTAGTCTGACACAGGCATGCCCCCAGCCAAACTATCTTCCCCGGGCTACACCTCCGACCTGAGCGAGCAGGAAGAGAAAGGACTTGGCACAGGCAGCACTAGAAACTCGCAGAAATGGAAGCATGCCTGTAGTGGGCAGGTCCTGGTGGCTAAGAGATGTCAGTGGCTGGGAGCAGAGCTACCGTCCCAGAGGAATGTCACCATGACGGTGGGAAGTGATGTGCAGCAGAACAGTATGGTCCAGTGTTTTCTGCCCTTCAGGGCAGAAAGGAAAAGATGATGTTGCCCTTGCCAAATGAGCTACTACCCCAAGATCAGATTTTAACCTTGTGGTATATTTTGGATCTTCCATGTATAGCAGAGGGCAGAAAATCAGGGGAGGGTGAAAATAACGGCTTGTGAATGTTTGGAGTGGAGATGAAGGTGTAAATTTTGGTTAAGAATAAGATCGGTCTCAAAGCCTGTCTCATCCTGGCCATGGTACGATGTTGCTGCTTTTCATAAAACATGCTCTGGAACTCGGAGCAGATGGCTGTGAAGCAAAGAGCGTAGCAGAGTGATGTGCCATGCCTGAAATCCTTGGTGCTTTGCACCTTTGGCTGATGTGGGACAGCAATAATGTCCTGCTGGACTAATGGGGTGATCAGTTACACTCTTTTTCTCCAGAAAGCCAAAAATCTTGATTCTGTTTAATGATGCAGTGTTTACATAAGAAGAGGTGGGCAGACTTGTAAATTGGTTTCACCCATAGTGGTAGGAACTTTGCTACACTGTTCTAGTAGACTTCAAGTTCTCCAATAAATGTTAATTTAGAAGCCTTTTTGTAATGATGTGTGAACTGGTTTAGATCAAAAGCTGATTTACCCCAGCATTCTGCATCCAACAGCAACTGATAGAGGATCAATTAGTGGTACTTCCTCAAAATATTCTCCAAGAATCCTGTGAGTTATGGCTGGGACTTTCTAAGCTAGTCAGTGTATCTGCATTTAGTAGAGCTGGATGGGTTTTTTTTCCATACACTTACCTACATGCAAATTCTTGGCATTTATAAACCCATGTACGTTTTTAGCATCCAAGAGACAAGGAGTTTCACCACTTAACTGCTCATGGGGTGAAGGAGTTCTTTTTTGTTGGAAACTTGCCACTTGGCGTTCTCATTTGATATCCCCTTATCCTCTTATTGGGAAAAAAGCAACTAACAGTTATTCCCACTTCACCTTCCCTATCCAGCCCCTCCGAGCTTGTAAGTCCTTACCATACTCCCTGCTGACTGTCACTTTTCTGCAGAAGAAATATAGTTTATTTAGTTGATTCTCAGGGAAACCTTTCCAGTTGTGCCATCCATTCTCACACCGGTTTTGCCTCTTCTGCATCCCTTTGGGGAAGAAATTCAACAGAGACTCTCCAGTAGAAACAAGGAAGATCCATAGACCGTGGGTATTACTTGCAGGGTCTAAACGAGTTGGCCCTGACACAGACACAACATACCCTGTGCTGTCCCAAAGGACTGATTTTTATCTCTGCTCTATGCAATATGGGCAAGAGGTGTAGGTGCCCATCACTATTTGAAGGGCAGTTACAAAGATGATGGAGCCAAACTGTTCTTGGTAGTGCCAGACAGTGTAATGAAAGGCCATGGTAGCTCCTTGGACATCAGGAAATAAATTTTTGGTAAGAGAGTAGTGCAGTGCTGGAACAAGAGCACCGAGGACAGCTGCAGCTGACCAATCTAGTGTTGGTGATGGTCTTCTTGTGAGGGGATCCTTCAAGGCTCCATCTTGCCAGCGTTTCTGTGGTGCCGTGGAGTGCCATTAAGATGCCCTAGAAGTGATACCTGAGTCTAAGGTGCAGAAACTTTCTAGAATTGCCCTTATGGTACAAAAACTACTTGTGACTCCTTTCCCCTGCGATTTCAGTTTATATTGGCATTGATTTATTAGATTTTTGTTCCTTTGCTGCAGCCCTTTAGCAGCCGCACCACAAGCAGGTGGGGGTTTAGCACTCCCTGACCCAGGAGTGGTCCCCGTATCCATCCCTGGGAAGCTGCAACGTTCCAAATAGCTGCTGTAGTAGTGCCCTGCTGTTATGGTCTGCCTCTGTCTGTGTCACGCCAGCGCTGCCTGGAGCGTGGGGCATGGCTTGGAGTGGGCTTGGTTTGCTGAGCAGAGCAGCAGCTGGGTCACAGGAGGGGGATGCAGCAGAGGTCTTGTAGAAACAACTTGACGCCTGAATCATTGCCTGCTTGGGAGAGAGAAAAGCTAATTAAAACAACAATTAAAAAGAACAGAGCAAAGCTCCCAAGACTTCCTGTAATTGCAACAGATGTATCTGAAGCTTCCTCAGGTGACGAGCAGGTTTTGGTGGTGTAAGCTGGAAAGACAGCTGAAAACTTAGTTGTGCTGGGATGTGGAGGTGGGATACTTTCCAAATACCAATTCTGCTTTCTAAACTTTCAGTGCTTTCTTCTTCTAGCTGTTCCTGAAATACCCTGAAACATCCTGTGTTTCTTGAACTGCTGTTATTTCAGGTGCTTGCCCTGTCTGGAACGCAGCGAGAGCTTTAGCTATTGGAATGTGCAGGATTTTAAGGCTGAGTTTCTAGTCACCTTACTTTCTCTCTGCCCTCACCCTAACTGTTTCTGGCCCTAGCATCTTCATTGTTGTGCTGCTCCTGTATCTGCATGAGCTAGAGAATATTAAGATTGAAAATGAATGGGGAATGGGAAAAAAGTGTCTGAACTTCAAATAGCAGTGGTGTGTGTGTGTGTATCTGGGAGAGGTTACTGTGAAAATAATTTGTTCTGAAAGGGTATGGGGCTTGCAGAATGGAGGGGATTTCAAAGGCTTTGTTTAACATTAATAATGCTAAATTATACATGTAAATGCCATTATCAAAGGCTTCTGGGTATTTCAGTGAAAATAATTAGAAGGAAAACTTTGGGGCAACTTGAGTAAATGAAACCAAGAGAATGAGCTGATGGCAAGAATGAATAATCATTCCCTTGCTTCCTACTGCATCCCTGCCTTAATTTCTACAGCATCATTTCCCATGGTCTAGAACAAACAAACAGCCCCAGAATGAAACAAGAGTGCTCAGTGCTCTGAGCATCATCTGGAAAGAGGGAACTGAAGTTCTCTCTCTGAGTGGCTGGGAGAATTGAGGGAGGACTATGGGAAAAGCAACGTGAAGAAACGCTCAGGCCTCCCTAGAAGTGCAAAGAATTTAAATCAGTGCTTGTAAAATGCAATGATGAATAAGACAGGTAGGTAGAATTCTTGCATGTAATACCCAAGTACTTGAAGTTTTTGCCAGAGGGGAACATTTTCACCCCCTTGCTTTCCTTGAGAAACAATTCCCTTTAAATTGGATTGAAAAATGCAAGATGACTCTTTATGTGTGGATTACTGCTACAGGATGACTGCCAAAACAGTCAACTACAGTGAACAAAATAGGAAATATAATTATTGCTGCTTTTTCAGATCACAGAGAAAGAATTGTAGCCGCCTCTAGGAAAAACAGAGATGTAGCATTTGAAGAAAACAAAATTTTAATTTTCCTCGCCATGGAGTCCCACAGGAGAGAGCTTGTGCGGATGAGGAAAGCTTTCAAAAAAAGATGAATTTGAGACTGCAATCCTGCATGCCTGTGCAATATCCACAGAAAACGTATAGGGATGGCACACATGGATTCTGCGTGCTGATATAATGCCTGTGTCTCCAGCTCCTTGGCAGATTCTTACAAACTCCAGTGAGGCTCCTCACAGGCATGGCAGAAACTGCTCTGCAGTCAGCAGTGGGATCAGAGCCCAAAGCAGCTAAATGCTGCTAACTGAAAGTGAGGAGGGAACCAGAGCCTTTGGGTGGAGATGAAGGGAAAGGATGAAAATTAAGAGTCCACTTATAAGTTCATCTTGCAAAAGCTTGAGCTGCTCATTTGTCATTTTAACTGGGATCGGCATTTTAAGGGGCATATTCTGCTTTGTTCTTTCTTCAGGGAGAGCCACTTAAAGTGTCTGGAGATTACAGAATGTGAATAGCGTATGAATATATGCTCAGCATAATGGTGTATGCAAAAATTGCATTTTTGTTTCTAAATGTACGTAGAGTTGCATGAAAGGTTTTCCAGTGGAATAATTTTCTGCTGGAAAACGTTGATTCTACAGTATTGAAAAGTCCCCTGGGAACGTGTCAGGTCTGTCACAACTGTGGATGGAAATGAGGCAGGTCGGTCGGTCTGCAGAGAGGCCGTGCGGCTCTTCCACATCCCTCTCCTGCCAGCTAGTAGATGACAGCCTAAAAAAAATAATCCTTTTGTCATGTCCCAAAATGGACGGGTTTTTTTTGGTATTTCTCTTTTGTAAATTTTGTCAAATAGTTGACTTTTCATACGTGATGATGGGAGAGCTTTTTGCCCTTCAACTACAAACAAAATAGCAATCGTGTCATCTTGCCAGCTCAAGAAATGCAGCACAATTTCCCCCATGTGCCCCTTCAGACAAAATCCACTGCTGGAATGCCCCTCAAGCTGCTCCCCTGCCTTTCTTATCAGCAAAAGGCCGTAAGATGCAGGGACCATCGCTAAAACTCTCTCTTGATCATGGTAGTCTNGCACAGATGCTTCCCCATCCTGAGGACATATTTTGGTGCAGGGTATAGGGTGGGATGGGGCAAAGGGGAAAAACTGGCTACCTACAGAAAGCATAGGCGATGCAAGAGAGTGGCTTGTATGTACATAAAATACTATGTATGGTTCCCCTGATGCTTTTTTGTCTGCTGGCCATTCCCTCATTGCTCTGAGGACCCATATCCCTTTTTCTGAGGGGCTGGGATGGCTTGTGGGGCTTGTAGTGGGGACAGAGGGGAGGAGATGTGGCAGAGGGGATTTGTAAGTGCAGGATGATACAATCTGTGACAGCAATACTGGGGAGAAAGAGGCTGTGTTTGCAAGGAGTAGTGAGGGGACATCGAGCTGAAGCTGTCAGGGATCTGGGGAAGGCAGATGGGATGGCGGGGGGTGGGCACGATGGGCAGAGAAGCAAGAGCTTTCTAGTCTGAGGACACGTGCATGGTGTGTTGGAGAGAGGCTGTGCTTGGTGCTCAGCGCTGATGTCTTGTGTAACATCTTTTTCTGCGGCATTCAGTGGGAGCCTGTGCGGGTCCAAGATGTCATGCCTGCATACTCACATCTGCAAATGTATCTTTGGGAGAGTCTAGTTAAAAAGGGGATGCTTTTTGACTTTGTTACGACATCCTGCTGCCTGGGCCTAGCATATCTGAACCATACCTATGAAAGAATTACATCCTTTTTCCATATAGGTCTGTGTTCTTCTCTCCAATTCCCGATGAGTAGCGCAGCAGGTGGGAGAGGTGCTTTGCTTGGACTCTGTATGGTGATTGTCCAGGATGCTTATAATTTCACAGTCTGCAACTGGACTTATCTGCAATTTGACACGTTGTGTGACTGTGAGCAGGGTGACCTTTGCAGATCTTCTTGGTCACCCTGCGAAGCAATATCAGTCCGAACTACATTGCTATGAAAAACATTCAGGGAATATGGCAGAGCAGAAATGACAGCTCTGTGAGGGGCATGCCTCATAAAATAACTAAGCCAGATGTGCCTGTAAAAAGGAGTCCATTCTGCAGCTGTGCATGGGTGGCTGAATTTGCTTCCAAAGTTTGTAATGAGGATGGCCAATCACTCACCAATAGCATCTACTTGTGTTTCTGTGTGACCTTTTGGCCCTTGGAAAATGGAGCGATCACCAGGCCTTTCAAAGAAAGGTTCAGCCATCACAGACGTATTCTAAAACAGGCCACACATGGGCAAATCCTGCACAAAAGGATAACGTTGATCAGTAATGTGTGCTTCATTTTGAGTGGCTTTTGACTAGTTGTTTCTGAGCTGTATGAGCAAGCCCTTGCACAGAGGACACATTCTCCAGGGCTTCTGAGGACATACAGCTTTAAGATGCTTTGGCAGGAGCCAGCTGTAGCCGGCTGTTGTGTTACAGGGATGCTCCCCTTACTCCTGAGGAGCAGCCTGTGAGTGGATGCTGAAGGAAGCATGCTCTTGGCTCCAAGTGACTGCTGGAAAGCACATGGCACCAGGAGTAAAATAAGCTAAGAAAACATGCTGAGTAGAAGAACAGAGCAGACAAAAGCCTTGCCAGAGCCGAGTCCCTCTGGAAATGCAGGTGATGCAAGTTAACACTCGCATGGTAACTGACCCTAAACCTGCAAGCAAAATGAAGACTGTGGGTGGCTGGGAGCATGGGCTGTTCTCAGGGGATTTATGCCATAGGAGGTTCCATTTGGAATGGGAGCATACAAAAGGAGCAATTCTGCAGTCAGTGCAAATTCAACTTGTGATTTTGAAACAAAGTATTAAAAAGAAGACAAAACACTCGAGAGGATTTGTGAAAAAGCAAAGGATGAAGACCCCACCTGGCACTTCTGAGAAGTTAAACCTGTCACTGATGTGACATCACCACGATGGATAGTGGTAGGACACAAAGTCCGGTGAGGGTCACCAGAGAGAACATGAGCACAAGTCTTTCCATGGTAAACCTCAGAAGAGTACTCTGAATTTCTCCAAAGGGAAGAATCGCTGAGTCCAGAGAGAGCTTGGATTCGGTGAGGAATCTGATATTTTGCAAGAGTAGAAATCTGCAAAAAGCACTTTGGCCACCTTCCTGCTTCAAAGTCAGCATCCACCAAGAATGACACAGGGAGCTACTGATGTTGCAGCAAACAGCAATAACCAACACAGTGCCGACATTTGAGAAAAGGGTGTAAGAACTGCAGTGCTGTGCTTTACTTTGCAAATACATTCCCAATATAGGTAAAGAAGTTGCCAACATCATAATTAAAACTGGGCAGCTCCTGTAGCTGCAAAGGACAGTTTTGCAATGGCAGATGATTTTTTTTTTTGTCAACGTCAAAGCAAGTGGGATGCTTCTTGAAGTGAAATTGCATAGGAGTATGTTAGTCTGATGCCAGAAAAAAAAGTGACATTAGCCTTAAAAGTAAAACTAATGGAAGGAAGTAATGGAGGAAATTCCAGATGCATGGGGGTGAGTTGGTCTTTTGCAGGGAAGTGGCTGAATTAGACCTATAGCTAAAAGCCCAACAGACTTGAGAAGGAATGATCTGTAAAACTATCATTGTAAGGTTCAAAATCAGCTAAGCTGAGGACGCCCCAAAGGTACCACTTGGGGATATTTTCCTGGGGTGAGGGAAGCTGTTTGGCTATAAGATAGAGCGGTAGAAGCCAAGTCAGCCCATGATTCATGACCCTAAAAAAAATCCCTTTTTCTCCTAAGTGGAAATTAGAGTAAATCAAAGAGTTTATTCCTCTGGAAATCATGAGGTTATGAAGTATGTAAAGCTGGACACAGAGAATTTAAAAGAGTAAATACATGTTTAAAAATAGATCAGTTTCTGCTACTGCGAGGGGAAGAATTCTGATTATCAAGGCCACGAACGTTTAGATAGTGCAGGTTTTGAGCTGCATTAAAACCCAATAAAGTTATTATCAGATGATCTGAGATGCTTTGTGAGGAACCATTACCAACATAGTGTGAATGACATACTTTGAAGGTTTGTTAATGCAGGTAGATCACAGTATTGGCAATACAGTCCCACGGACAAAGAAAAAGTATCGCAATCTTTAAAGAAAAATCAGTGCCTCATTTAGTTTCAGCAGCCCTGGTCTTGACAGCACTTCTGTGCAAAGATGGCCAGTGAATACGAGATGAGAGACTGAAGATTATATGAAGGTAATTTAGGGATTTAAAAGGAACTTGAGAGAGGCCAAAGAGGTTTTATCCTGAGCTCAGAAGAGCAGTGATGTTGAAGAGGCTGTCAAAGCTTTTCACACACATACCAAAAATGTAGGCCATGTCAAGTGAAAGAGTTAGTGGTATAAGGAAAACAGGCCCCTTGCAGCAAAGTAGCCACTGATCATTTCCTGCTGCCTGAAAAAAAAAAAACACCAAAAAACCCCTCAACACAAAAATAAAACAATGCAGTATGTACTTGTCCTAAGCTATTATTCTCACTTCCTCCAGTTAACCTTATTAGAAGACGCTCCAGCTAAGTAGGTGATCATGCATACCAAATTTGTTTTTCCAGCCACGGTACACCTGACTTAGTAACATCTGACTATAGGCCAGTTTAGTAGGCATGAATTTTAAGTAGTTTGCATGGATTTTGACATGTAACTGCTAGTTTTCTTCATCCATGATTTAACAGATGGGTTGAAAACCTCATTAAAATCATAAAGAACAGAGTGAAAAGGATGGGGGTTATAGTTTCATCTGTATTAAGCTCTTCTAAATCACAGCATGGCATCAGCAGAATGAGAGTTGCCTCCTGCAGGTTTTTTGTTCAACAGAAAACTGGAGTCCGAACTGGGGTCAAAATCACTTGGGATTTATAGTTAGCTAAGTTAGCTATATGGAGGGGCAAGCGGGGCAAAGTAAAAAAGCTCAAAGCATTTTGGGCGTGAGAAGCTTCTTTTCTTCCCGAATTTATGTTATGTATATACATGTTGGAGAAGAAAATCTAGAGGTGGGCCTGACAACACAGGAAAACACTCTGTCGTTGTAGAAGACTGTTAAGTCAGGTGGACGCATATGATGGAAGACAGGTGATCTTCTTCACACTCCATAAGGGAATGCAACGAAACAGTCATTTTTCTCAGCAAGGCTTCAGATGAGTAACAGCCACAGCAGGTGAGAGGGATGTGGCCCTGGTCATGACATGACTGATAGACTCAATGCTGCTCCACACATGGAGAAGAGCTGGTTCATGTGACAGCACAGGTCGCCTCAGCGAGTAATGCATTGTGCTTGTTTGTGTAGGCAGTGAACAGGTTATAAAAATGCAAAATTTGGTATTATGTTGATATTTGTTGATTGCTGTTATTTTGACACTTTCTTGGGAGCAGAAGATGTGAGGGTCTGTGCTCTTGATGGACTCTGACCTAAATCAGTTAGAGCTGGTCAGTCTCCCATCTAGGGACGCACTTTGCTCCATGCGTGTCAGATGAGAGCTGTCATTTTTGACAGTACGTAAAGCAGCTCTGTATCATAGGCTGTGGGTGTCTTCCACCCCACTCAAACAAAATTTTCTGGCCTATCCTGATAACAATATTATTCTCCGTAATTGTACCAGAATCCAGGGTGTTGGTAAAGCAAAGAGACTAGATTTCTCTTTCACTCTGGATGTGATTCTTCCCTCAAGACCCGTGGTGGAGGGTCATAAGGAGAAGCTTTTGCTTTTTGCTCCCTGTCAGTTAGGTCTTGACTCCCACTTGCTTCCCTGGTGCTGTCCCTCTGAAATTTAGACCTGTCCCATTCTTGGTATAGACGATCTAAGCACTACTACTCAAACTCCTCAAGATGACCAAGGCTGACCTTTCAAGCTGCTGGATGGACCTGTGGCCTCCCAGCCAGTGGGGATTGCTTGCTAATGCTCATAGGCCGTCTCTTTTGGAGACATCAAAATACCAGCTCCACATGCATTGTAGTGTGTGCTTCCCTAAGCAGTCAGTGGATGCATAGAGGAAAAAAATATAGATCTTGTGTACACCCTTTGTCTGACTTCTCCCTCCATTTTATGGAGCCCTTATCATGAGTTTTTTTAGTATGAGCCATGGGATGGGAAAAGAAAAAACAAAACCAGACGAGAAGATTAAGGGAGCCTGTTCTACATTCCAACAGTTAATTAAATCCTTCACTTTTGGAAGCTGGTGTTCCAGGCAGACAAAGGATGATAAAAGAACCCATTGCATGAGATTATTGGGTTTGCACCTTAATGTCTTACCAGGCAAAATTTTACTTGTGCGATATCAAGTTGAAGAATTTTAGCTGTAGCTCTTTCTACTTTTATGTATGGAAGGGGGAGAAGGACCTATGCCATTTGTATTTTTCTTCAGAGGACATTTTTACACATTATGATCCAGGGAGGAGCCAAACAAGGTCCTGCTTTTCCTGTGTACCACACCCTTTAATCATCCGAGACATACAATGAGTTCTGGGGGCTTGTAGTGTGGAGGTGGGTGCTGGGGAGGAGCAGAGAGATGTTTCAGCCGCAGAGGGGCCCGAAGGCACAGATTCGCAGAGTGCTGTTTCCATGGCAGTGCTATGGAAACCAGGTTCTGCTGCTCACTGCTGCTCAGGGTGGAATTTCAATGCTTCATGCAGCCCTGGTACCCAAGAAACAGCAAACCCACAAACAAAACTGCACCAGACCTGTAGATGCCTCATCAGAGCATGGTTTCTCATTCAGCCTGTATGCTCTGTGCGCAACCCTGGGGGTGGAAAGGATGAGTGAGCCCGAATCAACTAAAATTAGAGCTTGTTATACACCTGTGTCCCTGCCTCCATCTGGGTCCCTCAAAATAGTTTTGGAGGATCAAATAAGTTTGATCAGTTCTAGGATCTTTGGTCTGCTGTTAAATGTGGGCTGCTGAATGCAGTCTGGAAGTTGAGTGGTTGTATTGCAGAGAATGGGGATGTAGAAGGCTAAGGAAGACCCAAAGCATGCAGAGCTCTCTTCTGCTCTTGGATTCTCTGAATCACTTGGGTTCCCTGTGCCTCTGTTTCCCCATCTGTAGAACAGAGGTGATAATGATACCTCTGCATAGGCTGGGCAAGTTTGACTTCACCCATGAATGCAAGCAAGCACTTGGAGAATTTGGGCTACTGTGAAACTTAATGTTTGGAAAGTAGCTTGAGGCCCTCTGATGAAAGTGGTTAGAAAACGGCCAAATTTTGCTGGCTTCCAGGTCAACAGCCTGTAGAAAGTTCTATTTAAAAGACCTCACTGTCATGTTCCCTCTGGTCTGTGTTTGTCCTGCAGGATGGAGCACTGGCACTGGGATGCGGTAGCGCAGAGAGGCTGGAATACAGTTGCTTTAGTAGCCATAGTGGCAGCACTAGGCCTGCAGTACCAAAAACATCACTTGCACAGGAAGGGAAAGGAAGATAGCATAAAGATCAATCTTTGATTTTACAGTCTTTCAGTGCTAGTTCACTTTGACCAGTGTAGATTGAAATGTAACAATCTGTTTAGTCTATTTAAAATTTGCCGGTGATTTGCCTGTGATTCTGGTGAGTATGTCCATAAGCCAGTAACCATGTTGAAGCACTCTTTGGCTGTGGGGGCCAGGGGTAGAAGAAGCCATAGGAGGCAACCTTCTACTTTCTCTTGTTCCAATTCTGTACCAGCAGCACCGGTTTTGGGCTCCAGAACTCCTGGACAGCACCTCCAAGGGGAAGGTGGGCTCTAAAATTCCCTGGGTGCTGCAAGAGCATCCCTGAGGCATCCCACTGCCCTCTCCAAGCTCTGCCTTTGGCCATCCCATCAAGTATGGCACACCATACAGGTCAGTGAGTGCAGTCCACGCCTATGGTGAGGGACTGGTTTCTCCTGTGCCCTATGGAGTGGAAAAGTATGTAGCTGACTGTGACGGCACAGACGTGCAAAGGCACAGCTGTGCGGTTTGTGATGCTGCACGTAGCTGGAGGGGAAGTGTGGAGGGAAGTGCAGGTGCTGAAGGTCCCACATGCAGGTCCTCTGGTCACTTTTGGAAGTGCTCCCCATCCAGCTGTGTTTTCTTAGCGCTCAGAGTGAGCCAGGCAGTGGGGACATGGCACCTCACAACCTTTGAGGGCTGTCAGGATGACGGTAATAATAAGCGATAACTTGCTGCAAGAGCTGTCAGCCTTATAAATACCAAGGCTATGACAGTAACAACAGGATGGGCCTTAGTCATATGTTGGGGGGAGGATCCTGGAGAATCCTTGGGGGACCCTGGCTGTGTTGTCAGAGCAGCACCCCCTTGCTTGCCAGGGATGCAGGCAAAGCATTCATTTCCAAAGAGCAGCCTTCCTTTGGGAATCAGCTGCCCCTCTCCTCCTGCAGAGGAATTGCCTTCTGCTTAATAAACGTCTGCTTGTAATATTCTGAAACAAGGAGGCTAATCAAAGGCCCTGTTCTGTGGAACAGGGATGCTAAGTGACAAGATTAATTTCAGTAATCAAGCAGCTTAATTTGGACACTTTTTTCCCCTCTTCTCTGTTGCTGATGGAAATTGAGGCAAATATCTTTCTGGAGAGACACTCCTTCCCTGCCTGGTAGCATGACTCTCCGGTAATGAAAATGGTTGTGCAGGGACTGGAGGACGGGAGAGAAAGAAGAGTGGAGAAGGAAAGGGTCACAGAGGACAGTATCAGAGAAGGTGTGTGGACTGCTATGACTGATGTTTCTCAAGCATCTTTTGTCTGGAAAGCTCCCAAAGTGTTTTATAGACTGCATTGCAAAGGCTGCAGTCAGCACTGAAATGCAGTCATCTTGGCTGGATTGCAGCAAGTCTTTGAAAGGACATGGAAATTTGACTAGGAGAGGGCAGGAAGGCAGATGGTTATCATACCACCAATGGAAATCATTAGATGAGAGCCTCTGTGATAGGGTGGGACTTAGCTGAAGCACACCTGTGGCTGAAAGATCTCACTCCTGCAATTAAAAATGAATTAGCCTTCATCCTTTAGTGATGTAGAGCACTGAGGGTCCCTATCCTCAGCTCAGCCAGAGCTGGTACCTTGAGCACAGCCTCCTGCGGTGTTGGAACCCGGCTCTTGTCCACCTGCCCTAGGGCTGCCCACTGTACCTCACCAGGCATGATGTCACTGGGCTCTGATGTGAGAATATTTGTTGGTGAGCGCCTTGGAGACCTCAGCCCATCTTGTCTCTTCCCTGCTGACAGAGGATCATGGAGGCAGCTGGTGAGAAGACTGGGAAGGAGACCCAGAAAACATGATTTATGGTGAGGCAGGAAGAGTGGAGTCCCCGATCTGGTCTTGTGAAGAAACCCTTCTTCTTTTGTCACAATTTAGGCAAAGGAACAGATTCCCGAGGGATATAGCAAAGCTTAGGTAAAATCCTGGGAGACTGTTTTCTTGGGGGGTAGTTTTGTGCTGGCCTAAGGGTGAGGTGTGTGTGGGGGGGTAGGCTGGAGAGGACAGTCTAATAATAGCTATTTACTCATTCAGATGCCTGTGATCTGAGGAAGCCTGGACAGGCACCCAGTGGCGTGTGACAGAGCCCTCGGGAGAGAGCAGAGTGGGTTTAAGGGAATGACGTCCTTGCCCGAGGCAGTGAGGTTTCAGGTCTGGCAGCTTTCCACGCTGGCCTCTCCAATCCCCCCACCGTCATCACGCTCCTCCGGTGCCGACACCTCTCTCCTACATCCCCCCCTCTCCCTTTCACTCCCCGCGGGTGGCATCTTTAACTTGACTGCACTCCCTGCCATCTCCTGGCAATCAATTTTTTGGAGACAATCCGTGACGTTCCAGACCCCCCTCCTTTCCCTCTCTTTCTTCCCCTCTCTCTCTCCCTCCCGCTGACTTGTTATTATGTACTGCAGCTGCCCGGAGGATTTTAAATAGACCCATAATCGCACAGCAGCTCCTCTTGGAAGTTTAAATATAACCTCCTTGTTAATCTCGCGTGTAGCAGCAGCACAGCACCTGGGGAAGGGAGGAATGGACAAGCAGGAACCCATGGCTTTACATGAGGGCCAGGAGGGCTCAGGATTTTATTTTTAGTGAAAATATCAGGAAATTGCCCTGTTTCTTTTAAACAGAATAGCTCTGAGGGTGTTGCAAGGTGCCAAACTGATGATTTTTGCAGCTTGAAATTCCCTTTAGTTGCCAACCCAGGTACAGCACGAGGCGAGGCTGCCTTGCAGCCGCCCTCCCTTTTCCCCTGGTTTGGGCCAGTCTCTTGCCCCTGCTCCAGCAAAGCTTCCCTGGGAGGCAGTGGGCAGCTCAGACCTCCTCCTCCTTCTCCTCATCCTGCAACGGGGCAGCAGTTATACGTGTTGCGGTGAAGGAGATGTTTCAGAGGGATCAATAGGGAGCTAAGTAAAGATCTCCTGTAGATTACTTCCCAAATTATTTTGTGGCAACAGGATGATTTCAGTCTTATTTCTAGCTCTGCAAATAACTAATTTACCCTCAGACTGGAGTATGGTTTGCTGAACGTCATAGTTCGGTGACACTACAGAAGAGATCACAATTAATAATGGATTTTCCCAAAGGACCTGTTCTAAAAGGGCAGATCTAGTGCTCACTAGCCCATTAAATGCAGTGAGACACTTTCAAACAATAACTGTTGCCTGTTGCTTTAGGCTAACAGGATCCCTACTCTTCCTGCATCCTGAATTTAACCTCTTCTACAGAGGGATGAGGGATGTGCATGAGGGATCACATCCTAACTAGTTCTTGTGCTGTGGTTTGCTGGAGGGAGGATTGAGCTGGCTGTTAAGGGACCTGGGTTTTATTTCCTCCAGTTTGCCAGTAAATACCAGGAATTTTGGTACACGCAGACACCAGTAAGGTTGTTTCTCTACTTCAGTTTCTTCTACTGTAAGAAAAAAAAAAATTAAGGAGGCACTGTCATTTAATTTATTTTGAGCAGTGCTATAGAAAACCTGAGTACCCAGAACAAAAAATAGTACTATTGGTGCTGAATTATCCATCCATTTTAATAATCCAGCCATAGTAATTGCTAGAGCTGAGGGACTAATTCAAAACACATAATTTATTCAGTGAATTTAACTTCTTTTTTCTGCTCATGGAATATCAATTGTGCAGATCATAATTTCCTCAAATTTATTTGAATTTATTCAGTGAACTTCTTGGAAAATATTTACTCTATGGATTGATACAGGCTGCATTACTTAATTATGGTTGGTCAGAGAGATCTATTTGGTATTGTTTCTGTTCCCTTGTTGAATGAGCACACAAGCACTTCTGGCTTGAATACTTGCATATGAACACAGAAGATGTACACTTCTGCAAGTTTTTGCGCATTTCCATACATGAATATGCAGGCAAATCTCCTGTACAGGAGCATTGACAGCAAACAAACCCAGACAAGCCAGGTCTAAGCAATTTTGCATAAAAATTGTGAATGAATATTTTTAAAGGGCCTAAATTACCAGGACAAAAGTCTAATTTTACAGCAAAGTAACCTGGTCCTTTGTAAATGGCATCTTGCATAGCAATAATGGTGTGTTGAATCAGAACATAATAATTTACCTCTTTGCCTTTTTCTGCTGCTCAGTACAAGGATTTTCTGTAGTAAAGTAGTCCCCAGCTTGGATATATATTGTACGAAGACTGTTTTCCTTTTTTTATCTGGCTGTATTTGTGTTACTTGCTGTAAATGTGCTCACGTCCTGCAAGGAGTAGCTCTTGGCTGAATGGGAGACGCTATTGTCTCACTTCCATTATTTATCCATTTCTAGCCTGTCTCCTTTGTTCCTACCTCCCACATCAGAAATGTGATGATATGTAGTGTGGATAATCTGAAACTTTCTAAACCACAGAATGTTTCCAAATGTCTGGCTCTGGTTTATGATGGAGCAGTGTGAGGAATCACATTCATGAGGAAATCTGTGCATGCTTGGAAGCAGTGTAATTGATGCAGAGTGGAACAGGGAACAAGAAGAAGAACTGGACAGTCTTGAGGACTATGGTATAGAAACAGGGTGAGATGTACTGGTGTAAAGTCTGGGGACATGCAGATAGATAGGTGTACAGCACTTCTTTTGGAGCCATGTGGTGGAACCCACGGTAGATCTGGAGGATTTGAGCAGTGGAAATTGTTTAGAGAGCTCAGCACTACCACATTTCTATTTTTACTAGCTGGTCTGGGTGACTTTGCGCAGTCTGCTGGCCTGTATGGGAAGATTCTTTGTTACTCCTACTAATTGATCCTAAAAACAATGGGATTATCAGTTGGAAGCAAATGAAAAAGAGAAAAAGTGGGAGTATTATTTACTGATGTGATGACTGCGCCTTCGATATGAGACATCAGCATAAAAGGCAATTATGTTCCTAGGTGCCAGGCAGGATATTCCCTGCCAAGGCAGGGAAGTATCAGTATCATTGTAAAAGGCTCTACTGTAATTTCCTCTGGGTACAATTCTGCGTATAATTCCAGTTATCCCAATTAAAGCAAAAAGGAGTCAGAAAAGTATCTCATTGGTAGAGAGAAGGGAGAATGCATTTTATAAGAGGAGACTAGGAGTAGCTTATCTAAACTGGCAAAATGCAGGCTCAGAGAACATAAAAGGCTGCCCTCCGTTAAAACAAGAGGGAGCAGAAAATACCCTGGCAGTGGGAGAGCTCTTCAAGGTAAAGAGCAACTAGGACTGAACTGGCCAGGAATGGGCTTCAGCAGAAAGTCATTGGTACAGTGAGGTTCTGCCCCATTTTCCAAACCGCACAGGGAAAGCAAGAAACATAACCCTTCTTCAGTAAGAGCATGACAGGTTCCTGAAAAAGACTGGTATGGAGAGGCTATCTAGGAGACCGGGGCTGGGACATCCCTTCCAGACTGCTGTTCCTTAATTACATCAAACCCCATGTAGGCACTCTGTTCTTCAGAATTAAAAGGACCTTAATTCAGTTTAGTTCAATTTTCTTCTAAGGGTTGCTTTAATTTGGAAGAACTGTGTCCATTCAAGGCTAATGTGATTTAATGAATTCATGCTAAACTCACAACTTTAGTTAATTTGGATTAATTTTCCCAATCATTCCTCGGCAGACAACCCTTAAGACATTTAGTAGAAATGGCCAAGAAATCATGAGCACTTCAGTCCTGCCCATGATTCAGCTTGCTTGAACCTGGCAAGTAACTTTTCTGACTGCAGAAGGCCTGAAGAAACATCTGACCATGCCTAACATGTTTCTCCCTGCTCCCTGGAGAGGCACTGGGAAGGGTGCAAGCTCCCAGAGCCACTGTCTGGGCTGACTTTTTGGGTTTCACCTCCCTGCTGCAGGGGCTGGGAGGGGTGGAGGAACAGCTTCAGGCTTATCCTCGTTTGGAAGGAGTATTAGTATGGCCTCATGGGAAGGTGGGCTGCGTGGGACAACCTGTCCCGAAAGGTTGAGTTGGTTTTGTTTGCGAGCGGTGTTTGGCAGTGGGTCCAGAGGAATTCTGGCTACTTGGCCATGTGCTAAAGAGCTACTGGCACACAGGAAAAAACATCTTCTTTAATTCCCTGAACTGCACTCCATTGATTACCATTGCCAGCTTTCAGGAGAGAAAGCGCGTTTCTCTGTGATGCTGTTCTAAGGGGCTTACAGCTCGCCTGCAGTGGTTGCTGTTATTTCTGTTACTGCTATTAGTCGATGCATCCGTATTTGCCAGTTTCTGGACGGCACATCACGAGTGGGAAATCTGCAAACCCTAATCTGCCAGGCTTTGGGAAGCGCGTAAGGGGTCACGGCCAGCAGGACCCAGCAGCGGCCGGGAGCGGTGGGAGGATTTAGCGGTGCAGAACGCGGCTGCCACAGCCGCTGCCGTGCGGGAAGGGACCGTGCTGCCGCGGCTCTGCATGTTGCCATGGAAACAAAGCTGGATTCTTAATCGGGATGCGCGTGTTATGTGGACGTGAACCCACCGTCTGCTGTCCTTTTGGCCTCACCCCTGCTGCGCCAGTTCCAGACAGTCAAGGCCACCCCAGGCCCAGCAAGTAGGAGGGGAGCCGATGAGGAGAGACCCTGTGGGGTTTGGAAGAAGGGTCCAATGCGGGAATGGGAGAAATGGTTTAAGAAGTTGTCTGGGCCATATGGAATGGAGGACAACTTGTGCTGAGGTAGTGAGGGCAAAGGGAGCCCGAGCAGCAGGCAGCAAGGGCAAGTTTCCTATGGCAGCTGCAGTGGAAGATCTCTGAGACACTGGGGTATTGTAGGAAGGGAGTGAGCCTTGGGGAGGTCATAGCTGCACGGCACATTTGTGGCCCTTTACCTAGCACCCAGCAGGCTAGTGCCAGCCATGGTGCAATCACGTCATTATAAATTTAACTCAGGGACTGTACTGAAACTGCTCTTCAGCTTCAAGGATCCAAGCTAATACTTCTGCAAGGTGGTGGCATGCCTTGTGGACTTACTAACTTATACAGGTTAGCTCTGGCATCTCTGACGTGGTGGCTGTGCATTTCACAATCCAGGCATGGTTTTGAGATGCTTGGAGATGTGAGGAGGCTGTTGTGAATTTGAAGCAATCGTACAATATGCTTAAAACAAGTTTATGCAGATTTGGATGAGCAAAGAGATCTCATCTATCATATTCCCCCTGCATTGAGTGCAGCAGCTGAGAAGAAAACTGCACTAAGTGAAAATCTTTTCAGTTGTAATACCTAGTCCATTCAATACCTGCAGGGCAGCACTTCAGGGAAAACCTAGAAGCTGTAGCAAAAACTCTTGGCACTTCAAGAGGCAGTAATCTCCCTTCTGAGTCCATGAAGACTGCAAGATGCCGTTAAACTCCGAGGAGATGTTTTGGTGCAAGCTGTCAGATGGAAGGCGTTGCCCACTTACAATCCTGAAAAATCCCTTACCAAGGCGTGCCAGGAAGGGGACCAGTTTATGTCTAGTGTCCACAACCCAGCAGGAGGGATTGTGGCCAGCCTGCTTAAAGTCTTTCAGCCACTTCCATCTGAAATGCTTTAGTTTAGACTGCAAACCGTTGGGCAGCATTGCTGTACAGTGTTAAAATGTTGCTGTCAGTGTGCCCAGAGGACTGAGGGCTTCCTTCATCCAAGTCCAAGGCACAGAGTTGACCTTGTGCAGGGAAGTAAACGTCCCTGTTTAGAGGAGCCCTGAGAAGGGTTGAGTCCAAGGCCGGGAGGGCTTGTATGATTAATCTCTGCTGAAACAGACATGCTGGTACTTATGGAGTGGAGTGAAGTGAAAATCTTCTGGGGACCCAACAATTTGCTTGTTGCATAGCAGTGAAATAGAGGGATTATCAACGGGCTTTGCAAAGTCCCCCACGGAAGACAGCTGAAGGGGAACTCATGGCTCTCTAAAAGTGCCTGTAAAGAAGGCCATTTAGGATCTGCAGCCCTTGATGCATGTATGGAATATGTACCTTTTAAAACATGCAAATATGTAAAAAGATTGCATACTTTTCCTTCCCTGGATATCCTAGAGTTCCATTATAAAGAGAGGTTCCATGGGAAGAAAGGGATATCAGCAAAGGCCGTGTTTTCCCAGAGATGAGTAGGGAAGTTATGTTCATAGCTTACTGCTGAATGCACAAGGAGCCTGCCCAGATTCTCACTTTCACTGAGAGAGTGTCGTGTGACTTTGAAGTTACTGGGATTAGCCTGATGAGTGAAAGAAGAGATCTACTATCGGCCCTTTGAACATAACAAGAGCAGCTGGACACCAAATGAGCTGTAGAGCACTATGTTGATATTTCCCATGCAGTGGGCTTCATTCGCCAAGCATGCCTACTCTGCAAGGCTGCCTGCCTTGAAGAGCACTGATGCCATGATGATGAAAGTACATGGTTCATAATCTCGGTTTCTTCTACTCTTAGCACAGGGAAGAGAATGTCCTCTGAGATAAAGTGTGCACAGAGACTGCTGCAGGCTCCTACGCAGTGCAGATGGATGTGTAGTGTAGGAATGTACACATCCTGCATCCATTGAGATAATGAAAAGGTCGAGCTTCTTGCACTAGCCACCAAACTTGAAGGAAAGGTTTTTCATCTCAGTATTTCTCAGGTGGCAGATATTCTGAGGTTTGGCATAGAAATGAGAGAAGGCACTTCTTCATACTAGCAAAAAAAATTATCCTGGAAGCTAGATGACCAGAGCAATGATTTTGTCTCAGCTTAGCTGCACCCTGAAATAAACCTTTCTGTGGCTAGTCCCTTCCCACAAGTATTGCTTCTTCTGACCTGCCCAAAAGAAAGAAATTTGGTCTGTTTTTTTGAGCCCAGATCATATTGGTGTATATTAATTAGATGACTACATGCCTCTGTGAAAGATGAGTCCTGAAGGACTATACTTTGTCAGGAAGAATAAAGTCTATTAAAACTGTGCCTGCAATGTTTTCACCCACAATTTGAAGGCATGCAAGCTCTCTTCCTCTGGGCTGTGGCCAAAACTGTGTAGTGAGGCAGCCTGTGTAATCCTTGACTTTTCTTTGAGAGCACTAACTAGAGGTTTAATTAGCTCTGAATGCATGTGTGCTGATGTAGATATTAATCTTCAGTAAGGCTGGACTGCACCATCACCTCATTTCATAGGGATCATTGTCAGATGCTAAATCCACTTCAGGTGCTGCCAGCCTGAGTTGGAGAGGGTCTCGCTTATTGGACATGTGGCAATTTGCTTATCTTGAGCCATCCGGCATGTATGTGTGTGGTATATATATATATATATATGTATCTACACCTGCATGCCTTGAAGAACCTGGAGACAGCCCACTACAGGAAGACAAGAAATAATGAGACAGAGTATACAAAGTGGAAGGGAAAGACAAAGCATCACAGCCAATGGCTCTTCCCTCGCAGGAGGTGCAGTGTTGGACATGGCTTTTTCTTTCTCCTGTCATATTCTTGTTTGTTCATCTTTTGTCATGGGCCCTGGCTAGGCAATGTGTGGATTGAATAGCTCGTTTCTCCCCAGCTTGCTGTAGCTCCTGCTGATGCTTCCATCTACTTCTCGCTCCCCCGTTGTGCCCGAGTGTGTGGTTAAGAAAGAGGACGGACAACGGGAGATGCGGGAAAACAAGATGCATCGGCTTTGCCTTTGAGCCAGTCAAAGACTTATTTCTATACCTTACATGCTTCACCCTGGCTTTTATTCTCTCAGATGCTTTTGTTACTCTTTATTATTAACGGCCAGCAGAAGCAAATTCTTTTACTGCTCTGTCAGTCCCTTTCTGTGCTGTGCTGATTCTCGACAGAAATCTCAGTGTCTCATGTGTGCGTGTGATCTTGAAAAAGATTTGGCAGTTCAGTCCCAGCCTTGGGTTTTGTTTAAAAAAGTACAAAGCCTAATATAGTTAGAAAAAATTGAATTCAAATACAAAGAAGAGCATCTTATTTATTATGCTGCTGCTTTTAAGTTATGTCAAGGGTGTATTGAATATATAGATGGCACCTTCTATTAATGTGTAGGTAAGTATAGAAAAAACAGTGAATTCAATTATGTGTGCTCCAGCACAAAGTTAAGCTGACTAGAAATGGGCTTGTTGACTTTCATCACCCAAGCAAAAAGAAGTACAGAACTGAGACTCACAGCACCCTTACTGCAAACTCAGATGGACTGATTTACCCTCCCAAATCCTCTTCATCAGAGCCTGAGGACTGTAAACGTTCATGTGCCTAGATCATAGACATGTATATAATGGTCCTTACAGTGCCATGAATGTGAAGTGTTTCAGGAACTGTGGGGAAGATTGCAAGTTCTAGCTCTGCAAGTCTCCTATGGTCCAGTCTTTTACCAAGAACAACTTCCAGTTCATTGGAGTTCAGAAATGGCTTTTCCTTGAATAACAGGTTTGACACAATTTCTGCCTCAGTCTCATAACAGCAAGAGGTATGGTACACCAGAGCAAAGAAAAGCAGCTGAACAGATATGATCCCAGTACAAAATAATAGGAGGCAATAATTCAGAAGGTGTGAATTTGGCAGAATGTTCCACAAATGTTTGGATGGGCATATGTACGTGCAGAGGACTTCATACATTGGAGAGTGTTTTTGTCTGTAAAGCTATAGGAAACCTCCTATTGAGTTTCTGAGAATTAATGGATGGGAGCTCAAGAAGAACATTTGAGGAGGGAGCTTCTATCCTTTCTAATACCTGTGTAAATAAGTCCATGTGCTTTGTTGGTCTCAAAGTCTCCACAGTGGGGAAGAGGAGAATCAATAATTGTTTAAAACTTTGTGAACCAATTAGATGAGCAAGACAGACATGACAGCAGCTTCCCAACAGAGGCACTGCTCACTGGCTGATTAGGAAGGGGAGCTGGGTAGAGAGAAGGTAGGTGCTGCCACACTTTCATCCATCCTGGAGCATGAGAGGTGTCTAGCTATGGCCAAAGCCAGCTCTGATGAGGATGAGGCCTTCAAGCATGACAAATGAGGGTGCATATTGAAATCCTTATTGCTTGTTCCAGCCAAGGACTCCTGTAACACGGTGATACAGTCACTTTCCAAAGCAGGGGCTGAATCCAGAATCCATAGAATCATAGAATGGTTAGAGTTGGAAGGGACCTCAGAGATCATCAAGTTCCAACCCCCCTGCCATCGGCAGGGACACTTCCCACTAGACCACATTGCCCAAAGCCCCAGGTCCAATGGTTCAGAAATCTACCTCTGGTTCTTCTCCTTAGGCTTAGAGAGTCCTCAGCTGGATCTGAAACCAGGAGTGTCACTATGGCAGTGCAGGCTGGGATTTGAACTAGTTCATGCTTCTCTCTCCTGACATGGCAGCTCTACTGTACCTGAGCTGGAGCTTCCATACAGTGCTAATGCATGGATGCCTTAGGGCCAGCTCATAGTTTCTGTCCCTCCTGTTGCCTAATGCAGACATACACATGAGGTGCTGATTACCAGCACCATGTCCAAACAAAAGTGGCCCAGGGTACTACTTCTTAATTTTGTGTCCAAGTTCTTTATAGTAGGGAGGCAGCATAAGGACAGTGGTAAAAACCCTCTTAAAATGCACCACACAGAGCTCCCTTCTTGCCCCCTTCTGTACTCCAAGGGGCCGACATTGCTCCTGTCCCAGCCCATGCTGTAAAACACAGCTTGAGGTGAGCTGTGGTCAGCTGGGTTTAGGAGAGGTCAGGGTAGGGAGGAGGTGTACCCTGAGCAAGCAGCACTTCCTTTCCAAAGAGATAGAATCTGATTTGGAAGGCTCGGTGAAGGACAGCATGGAACCTCACGGACTCAGAAGGCTGTGAGAATGGAATAGCTGAATGCTTACTCCCAGGCTCAGGAGAAGAAAAGGTGGGATCACTTCTTTCTGAGTTTTGGGGCTGCCTCATGGCAGGAAGCCAGTGACCCGGATTAACTGAATACATTTTTGAGACTGAATGCCCAGGTGAGAGTGATAGGTGAATGCAGAGAAGCGAGTACAGCAGCACATATGCTCCACACCTTCCTCTCACACCACAGAGCAAAACAGCACCAAGGAGCATGGAGGCAGACAGGAGCCAGCCCTGGAGAAGGAGCCCTGTGTGGCAGGATGAGGAGAAATCTTGACTTGACTCTTTGCCTTCCCCTGATTACATGGCACAAGAGGTCCAGGCGGGTGGTCCATCAGCCCTCCTCCTCTTCCTGAGCATCTCTGCAATCCCAGCAGGCAGCTGGGGTATGAGTCTGTCTTTGAGTTGATGGTCACAAAGCCCAGCCCCAGCCATTGCAGCCCTGACACCGGCGCCCTGTGCAGCGCTGCAGGGAGCAATGTGGGACCCTCAGTACCGGCTGTGAGGAGCTTAGGGCTATGGCTGCATTACGTGTGCCTGGTTGCTAGGGAAACTCCGCAGCTGAACTGGGACCAGAGTGGTGGGGGCTGGACCTTTTCCTTTTTTTTTTTTTTTTTCTTCCTTTTTTCCCTCTTTTTTTTTTTTTCTTTTGACTCAGAGCATCAGTTATGACCCATTAAGGGAAGAGATAGCCAGGTATGGGACAGTGGGAAATCTGGAGTCTGTGTAATCTAGTCCATTCTCGGCTTTTGGATTTGTCCCTTTGCTAAAGAGCCCTCCCATTTGAAGTGTTTGGGGTTTTTTCTGTTTGTTTTATTTTGGTTTGATTTTTTTTTTTTTTTTTTATGAAGCCTTTTGCTACTCCTTGCCTTAAGGTAAGTGGAGGGCACATCTATCTGCACAGGCTTTACCTTCAGCTACTTGCTCACTTGCACTCTGAGGCAAGTCAGTTCTGATCCAAAGGGTATGTAAGCTATATCAGCATGTGGAAAATTATCTAAACAGGTTAAAAAGGCCAGCATCTAAGAAAAGATTAAGTCCTGGCATAATATTACCTTAAATTGACTACTTTGCGTCATCTGTGGTCCAGGCAGCTCAGAGCATAGGCACAGCCAACATCGCTCTGTCCATAAAGGCTGAGTAGACCTTGGCATCGTCAGGACTGCAGGTGCCATGTGTTGGGATGCAGAACAACTAACAGTCTGGCCTGCAGAGGTTAGTGCTCAAAATACCAATGCAGAATTGGGAGAAAGGGGCTATCGCTACTTCACGAGACAGAAGGGGAACGGAGGCCCTCACAGACACGCTCTGACCTGTCCACAGCTGGGCCACAGTGTGAGGAGATCTTCAGCTCCTGAGAGGCTCAGAGGGCACTGGATGCAATGCTGAAGTTCCAGGCCTTATCTAAATAGACTGTGAAACTTTGGAGGTTCAGTTCATAATAAGGTTTGCTCATAATAAGAGACCAAAGGCATACTTGATGAAATGGAAGAGCAGTTAATTTAGAAATGATAAAAAGAAATAGTGTTTCACCCTGGATAGTTGATTTGAGAAATTTATTCAATGACATCTTGCCAAATGCTGTGACTGGACTTTTAAAAGAGTGCTGGATAGTTTTATGGCTGCTATTGATTAATATGGCTATACCAATGACATCCCATTCAACTTACAGTCAGAATTCAGTCCTAAGTCTGGAGGGTAAGAGAGACAGAAAAGAAGCTCCAGGCAAACACCATGATGTAATTGGATGGATGAGTAATGGGGCAGTCTGACTTTCCTCTAACTGTGTTGGGCTGGCAATGTCAGTGTAGTAAGCTGACCTAGTGGGCTTGTCTGAGCTGGGACAAGGGAGCTAGGTCTGGACTGTCCAGATTTCCAGGATGGTATAATATGGCACCTGGTGGGTGATATCTATCCAGAGTGACCAGTGGTTTAATCCATCCATGTAGGCTCATCAAACAAGGAAACACAGGCATACGGAGGTGAAAATGGAAATGCATCAAGCCTGGTGTGAAAACTGTTTATCCTGGCATCTTGCTAACTGCCATTTTCCCTCTGTGGAAAAGTGCTGTCATCCATATGTGATGCTCTGAGAAGCTGGTATGGCACACCATCATATACTAGCTTGCTTTGACCAGTGATTGTGTATAAAATTCACAAACGGTGCGCTCTCTCCCTAGTCTAAAAACTTCAGAGGTTTTTCTCTGAATTGTCTGTCAGACAATGGCTTTGGTATGTTTGACTCTTTCATCTTCTTTATTAAGTGCAAGTGGCATGGAGTGAAACAATCCCAAGATCAAGAATCTGGGGTATCATGTGTTTCCTCTGTTGCAAAATGTTTGAATGAATGATTTCTGTAGACCATTAAGAGGAATGTGGAAATCACTTAGCTGTTTCCAGTCCCTGAGTCATCTTTAATCAGAGACCTTTTTACTGCAACTCTAAGGAGCTCTTTGGTACCGGAACACTTACACAGTTGCCCCTGGTCTAGAGCTCTGCAGCAGATCTGTTTCCACTGCTACAGAGAGATTAATGTCCAAACCACGACTGGGATCTTTGTATATAATGATATCTATGTGTATAATGCCCGTATATACATGGATCTTGGTACATTTGTTACTGTTTACCACGGTAACAAAATTGAGCTACACTCCCAACTCTAGATTCCTTATTGCAATTATTCTCAGTAGCCACCAGAGATTGTGGCTTCCAGAGAAGACCTAGAGAATCAACAACCATTCTCCTAATTGCCACAGACCTTCTTTCATGGCTATTTTGTATGCCTTGCCCAGCAGGGACCAGAAGGACAGCAACATGCTGTCCTGTAAGAAAGGGCTCTTACAGCCTGCCGCTGATTTATCACAGTATATCCTGCCTGCCTTTTCATCACTGAGGACACTGAACTGAGTCCCTCCCTTTCACTCATCCACCAATTTCTGTGATCACTTTTCTGTAACCATCATCTCTGAGCTATGTATCCTTCTGTCAAATAAGGCCAGTGTGTTCAGTAGTTATTATGAGAACAAGGGAGGGAACTGATAAATGATATGATTATGTAAACCACGTTTCTGTCTCTAACAAATTCAAACTTGCCACTGACAGCACATCCCTAGGGCAGCTTGGAGAATTTTCACCAAGAACAATCCACTTATCAGTGAATCAGAGCACTGGGAAGGATTCATAGAATCATAGAATGTTTAGAGTTGGAAGGGACCTTCAAGATCATCGAGTTCCAACCCCCCTGCCATGGGCAGGGACACCTCCCACTAGAGCAGGTTGCTCAAAGCCCCAGCCAGCCTGGCCTTAAATACTCCCAGGGATGGGGCATCCACAACTTCCCTGGGCAACCTGTTCCAGTGCCTCACCACCCTCACAGGAAAGAATTTATTCTTAATAGCCAATCTAAATCTCCCCTCTTCTAGTTTAAAACCATTACCCCTTGTCCTATCACTACACCTCCTGACAAAGAGTCCCTTCTCCTGCTCTCCTGTAGGCTCCCTTCAGATACTGGAAGGCTGCTGTAAGGTCTCCTGGAGACTTCTCTAGGCTGAGTAATCCCAACTCTTTCATCTTGTCTTCTTGCTCCCTCAGCCTGTCCTAATAGGAGAGGTGCTCCACCCCTCTAATCATCTTCGTGGCCCTCTGCTGGACCCATTCCAACAGTTCTATGTCCTTTCTCTGTTGAGGACTCCAGAGCTGGACACAGGACTCCAGGTGGGGTCTCACGAGTGCAGAGCAGAGGGGGAGAATCACCTCCCGCGACCTGCTGGTCACACTTCTTTTGATGCAGCCCAGGATACAGTTGGCTTTCTGGTCTGCCAGTGCACACCGCTGGCTCATGTTGAGCTTCTCATCCATGAGCACTCCCAAGTCCTTTTCCTCAGGGCTGCTCTCCAGCCATTCTCTGCCCAATCTGTACTTGCGCCTGGGATTGCCACGTCCAAGGTGCAGGACCCTGCACTTGGCTTGGTTGAACTTCATGCCATTTGCACTACCCCACCTCTCAAGCCTTTTCAGGTCCCTCTGGATGGCATCCCTTCCCTCCAGCATGTCAACTGCACCACCAAGCTTGGTGTCATCAGCAAACTTGTTGAGGGTGCATTCTATAACTGCAGGAGGTCATCTTCTCCATATGCTGTGCAAGCCAAAATCAGTAATAGTCCAGGGAACCTGTCAGACAGGAAAGTTTTGAAATCCTACTAAATAGTATCAACTCGTCAGGAAGTCATTATGAAATGACGGAGTCCAACGAGCTCCAGCCTTCCTTTGAGTAGGTTTTTCTGTGAATAAATTGTGTGTTTGTGGAAATGTGAGTGTGTATGTGTGTGAAAGATGCAGAGATACTGTTCTAAATGCCAATCCCACCGTGAGGACCCTGTGCTAGGGCTGTAGTGTTCTCATAATCCTTACTGCAAGCACTTGTGAAAGGTCTCGCACAGGATGATGCAGCACGTAATATCAAAACTTGAGTTTTATTGTATTAAGTCGCTGAAAACTAAATAATAAAATTTAAATGTGGAGAGAAAAAAACTAACAGGCAGAAGATCCTAACTGCAGGCTAGCCTGAGGCAGTGATGCATTTGTGGTAAGAATAAACAGGAGTAAATGAACACTTAAGCAACAAAGATCCTGATTTCCTGTCAGACTTGTTATAATAAACAGGACTCAGAAATATAGAAAACTTAATTATAAGACTTGGAATTGTTGTGGCATTTTCCATCAAGAATAATAAAACTCCCAATGAATCAGGTATCCCACCAGGAGTGTGACAAATACGTACACAGTGGTGTCTCAATTTTGAAGAAAAGAAATACATAGGTAGGGAAATTGAGGTCTGTGTTTTTCCAGAAGTTATTTGGTGCTTACTCACTCCTTTTTGCCCCATAAAAATGTGTGGTAGGTGGGGCCAAAGTCTAAACAAGAGGCAGCCCTGTGTGATTTGTCTGTAGGTCACAGAGGAATTAGCAAATCAAGACTATGCTAAAGACACACAAACAGCTTTCCTTCTAAATTAGGAAAATGAGAAGAGGGCTTTGGGAAGTGACAATGGCCTGAGTCACTAGGATCTTATAGGATCCCCATTGTAAACTGGAAAGGAAGGGCAGACCCCAATTCTTAATTTATGGCTGCACAAGAAGCTTAATGAAGCAGCAAATGGGGTTAGATATAGTGATGTTCCCAAAAGCCTAATAAAAAGGGGCTACTCCCAGAGCAGCACAAATTGTATCTCTCCTGCACCTGTGTAGAGACAGCAGCCCAGGGCATTGTGCAAAACCATAGTTTATTTCTCCACATCCAAAAAGCAAACACACGCTCTTGCTTTGCTCCTCAGCCAAATTCCTTGTGCGTAACTTGCCACACCTGGCCCTTGTGGTGGAAGGTGGCTACTTGCCACCAGTAGCAGAAATCTGTTGGTAGCCCAGCTACCCGAGCGTGGTGCATAGAACCAGTTTTACACTCATACCGGCTGCACGGAGGAAATGTAACCTGCTGATCTCCTCGCTCCCCGGGTCAGCAGTTACCCTATGGCTCGGTGGAAGGCTCTCTTGTCTCTCAAGATGACTGGCCCACTGCAACCATTTTTGGGGATCTTGTATTCCTCTGCTTTAGGGATGTTCTGCCCCATCCTGAGAAGCAGTTTTGCTCCGGATAGTAGGATGTTGCTTGTAAGGTAGTAATTGCTTTTGCTTGCCTGGGGAATCTGAAGAGGCTGTTAGAAAGGAACTTGTGAGAAAAGCACCCTGGGGACCTCTCCTGCCACATCTGAGGTAAATGGTTCATTAAATGGCAGTGATTGGCTTCAAATGGTGCAGCTGCAGGAGGGCTCCTGAGAGAGTCACCTGCAGCTTTGCCAAAGGCCTGCATCTTTGGTGAGGTGTGGGTTAGACCTGGCCTCCTGCTATATCTGCATGGGCTTGCCCCTTAGGTACAGAAGACTTGTGAGTTGCCAAACCCTCTTCCATCCACCTAGGAACTCACCAGCTGCCAGCCTCTGAGAGGAGGCTTCATGGTGAGTGCTTTTGTGCCTTGGCTGTGTGCAATCCAGCCTTCTTATCTGAGGGCTTAAACGTGCAGGAGGAGGAGGAGGAGGCAATGCTTGTCCCAGCAGTGGTAAACTCAGAGCAGATTTTCTGTGGGAAGCCATCTGTCAGCTGGGGAGTGGTGCTGTGTCAATTGATCGGTTCCACCTCCATCTCCTCTCTCTAAACCACGGATCCCTGACCTGGTAGGGTGGCAGTGGGGGAGTACTAGAATCTCAAGAAGCGTTGAGATCCTGTAATGGAGTTTCTGCTCTTTCAGACTGGGTGAGGGACATCCTGAATCATCTTGCTGTCTCTTGCAGCAGTTGGCTATGGAAAGCCTGAGCTTGAAGGTGAAAGGGCTAGCCTGTAGCCAGGGGATTGTATTTCACCTGGATGATGTGCAATACGAGGTGCACATCACCTGGATGATGTGCAATACTTCTGCTTCAAATTCAACCTATCCCAAGCTTTAAATCTGTCTCTCCCAGTGGCAATGTTGAACCATGTTTTTGGCTGTTCCAAGGTGAAAAAGGGAGGTGGACAGTGTGAAAATTCTGCCAGAGTAAAATAGGAGCTTGCAATGTTCTGTAAAAATCTTTAATGTCTGGAGGGGTAATCCTTTTTTGTTTTAGACTGTAATAAAGCAATAATGATTCTATGGGGTAAATGTGTGTAAAAATGGTAAACCCCCCTTAGATGTATCTGCTAATTTGAAAGCTTTCAGTGTCACACCACAGTGAGGTCAAATTTCTGCTCTCTCTGATAGCCCTGTGTTTCTCTGTCAGTTCAGCTCCTTCTCTTTTTCTCTGACTTTCCATCAGGTGTGGTCAAAAATAAGGACAGGAAGGAAACCGTGGCTCTCAAGTGTTTTTCTTAGTTTGCTTTTTGTCCCCCCAAAGACACTGACTGAGGTTCCCATCCAGCTCTATCAGCAATTCTCCTGATTTATTATGAGAGGGACACTTTCTTCTACAGTGTTGTCCGTCCTTCCTTGCTCAGCCCTCTCTTTTCTGATTGCTGAGTTGGTTAGGGAATGAAGAACATTTGGCTAGCCCAAGTATTGGGGTGAGCATATGCCAAGAGACACCTTGGCAAGCCAAAAGCTGGGCTGGCTTGCACCTCCTTAATGTTCTCATTTTGAACAGAAGTTGCATCTTCTTGCTTCTGTGATAAAAATGCAAGCAGTTTCTCAAGAGCAATTATTACATGCACAGCCAAGTGGTCTGTGCTGTTCGATTTAAGGAGGGGTGCTTACATTTATTGGTGGAGAGGAATTGTTTAGCTGGGTTGCAATAAGGCGATGTATTTGGTGTATTGGTTTTTGATGTTCTGATACACTGGATAGTGAGGAGGCAAACATTTTCTCCCCAAGTCTTTGAGATTGAATTCCTTTCAACAGTTGGGTAATGCACGCCTGTGGAACAAGCGGTTAGTGGGCACTTTCGCTGGAGCATCTGACCCTGTTTAGAACTGCGGGGAGGTCAGTACATCCCGCTCTGTCATGCCTGCTAACTCCTGTGTGTATAACTGTGAGTGTGTATGCAGCTTTGAAATGCTAGCGGATTTACCATCTCCCATCCCCTATTTGTCACTGGGTAGAGCATCCAGTACATTTTCAGACAAGACTTCAGGGTGCTGTGAGTCAAATGTTCCTGTAATTCAGTAGTCAGGTCCTTTGGATGTTAGACTCTGCTAGAAAATGTGGAAATTTGTAGTCAATTTGGAGGTTCTTATGCATACGTATAGAAAAACTTTTGTTGAATTTAATTTAAAAATAAATACTAGTGATCAGTGTAGCTGTCTTGCCTTTTCATGTTACAGTAAGGTTGAATCTTTGTGCTCTATGGTTCATTTTGCTACAACTGGCTTTCAAAGGCACAGTGCAGTGATGGGTATTGGGGATGCTTGTTTAAGCTTTCTTCAAACTCTGGCAGATGTTGTGACAATAGTGTAATCTTTGCCCTGCCTTTCCTGATTTTTCTCCATAAGCTTCAAAAATAAAAAGTGTCTTTTTATTGGAAGAGTACATTTTTTTTTCCTGACCACAGTTCTAGGAAAAGGAGGTGAATTCCACTGACAGAAAATATGAGCTGTTATCCACAGATTGAGAGGCTCAGTTGCTGATCCTGTTTTTTTCAACTTGTCTCTGTTTTGTTGTTGCCTTCTTCTGCTTTTTTCTTTTTGTGTACATTTATTTTTCCAGTAAGCAAAGAACAGCTCTAAGACTACTTCCACAAGTGGGTGGTGAGCTGTGTGGAGGAAGTGAACAGACTTTAATCACCAAATCTCATAGGAGATGCATGAGGATCTGGAAACAAGGGCTCTTTCATACAGGATGTGACCCATAGGGAGTTCAGGGAAGAGAAACACGCAGCTTAAGGCAGGATGCAGGATCAGAGGGGTTTTTTTGGTGTTTTTTATTTTTTCCTTTTTTTTTAAATTTTATTTTTATTTTTTTCTGGAGCTGCTGAGCTATGGCATATTATGCCAACGGAGAAAATAGTTACAAAAACATGACGGAAGATGGGATGGATAGATGGATCGATGGATGGCTGATTAACTGGCATCCCTGCTGAAAAACGGCTTTACCTGTCAGGCTGTAGAAGAGTGAGCTCTCCGTAGGAGAGTGAGTTGGTAGAGAGCTGTTCTAAATGTGAATATCTTGAGGTAATGTCTTGAGACATTTGCACAATGAATTTCCTCGGGTCTGAAACTCCTAACTACCTCCTTTTGTATCTCTGGTTCAGCTTCTTCTGGTTTATTGAAAGAAGGTGGGGCTGCCACCTCATTCCTAATAGTGGTGATTGGATTTGGAGAACTTTCTTATTGTAATGAGAATCTCTGCAGAGAGATAAAATTTAATTCTGCTTTTTTTTTGTTGTTTGCTTGTGTTCTAATCCTACTCTACAGAAGTCAGTGGGAGTTTGCAGTTGATTTTAAAAGACAAAAGACTAATCCATAACAGAGCATATTGGCCAATGCTTTTTCCATTCTGTTCCATCATGAATTGGGCAAAAGCAAGGGCTTGGATTTTACTGGATCTGTCACAAACTGAAAGCCTGGTATCTTGTGAAATCCCAGGACGAAAAAGGCTTACACTGTGCCATGGGAGAGCTGAGATCTGTACAAAACTCCCTGAGCATCCAGGAAGTTATAAAATGATACAAGTTCTGATTCTTGCAAAGATGAACTTGTTATGGTAGAAGGTTATGAAAGCAATACCAGGAGAAATATTGATCTGACATTTCTTTAAAATGTAGTATAAACAAAACCCATTATAGGTTAGAATTTTTTTTTTTCCATTTTAGTATGTTTTATGTTGTTCTGAGACTGAGTCTTCACAGTTGTAGCACTCTGTGCTACTGCTTGGTTTTAGAGGAGCTTGTAGTTGAGGTTCTCAGAGATATTTGTGTCCAGTGGTTTTGCCTACTCTAATTGTGTTTCAGTTTGGATGCTCAAACTAGAGTAACTGTCCCACACTAAATCAGTATCAAACCTGCTGTGTATTCTGTTTGCGCTATATATAATGTTATGATAATCCTGGAATTAAAGCTCTTAATTTCTGCAGCCATGGCATATTTTGTACATATTGTCTTTTTCTGTCCTTACTTGTGTACTGCTTGTTCCCTGTCTGTTAGGATCATGCCTAACATCTGAAACCTTAAAGTAATTTCAGCAACCTGCCTTTAAAAATAAAATAAGGACAGCTGGCCATAGAAAGGCTTTTACTTCTTTCCCGGTTGCTTCACTTAAATTTTAAATTTTTAAAACTTAAAAATGCTTAAAACTTGGCTCTGGCCAAGATGTGAAGTGTGTGACTGCGTGCCTTCCCCTCCATGCTCAATGGGCTGACTAGGAATGCTGTTTATTTCTTTTGACCTATTCTTGTTTTCTTTTTCTCTCTCTTCCTCTCTTTGACTTTCTATTCTAGGATGAGTCATCCATGTTCTTCCAGTTTGGCCCATCAATAGAACAGCAAGCTTCTGTCATGCTCAACATCATGGAAGAATATGACTGGTACATCTTCTCCATTGTCACTACTTACTTCCCTGGTTACCAGGACTTTGTGAACAAGATCCGCAGCACCATTGAGCACAGCTTTGTGGGTTGGGAACTGGAGGAGGTCCTCCTGTTGGACATGTCCCTGGACGATGGGGACTCAAAGATCCAGAACCAGCTCAAGAAGCTCCAAAGCCCTGTTATCCTCCTCTACTGCACAAAGGAAGAGGCCACCTACATTTTCGAGGTGGCCAACTCTGTGGGTCTGACAGGCTATGGTTACACGTGGATCGTGCCCAGCCTGGTGGCAGGGGATACAGACACAGTGCCATCCGAGTTCCCCACCGGGCTCATCTCTGTCTCATATGATGAATGGGACTATGGTCTTCCTGCCAGAGTGAGGGATGGAATAGCCATAATCACCACGGCTGCTTCTGATATGCTGTCTGAACACAGTTTCATCCCTGAGCCCAAGAGCAGCTGTTATAACACCCAGGAGAAAAGGATTTACCAGTCCAACATGCTCAACAGGTAAGGGGTGGGGCTGGGCCAGCCTTACAAAAAAGGGGTCAGAGAGAACCACTAAGATCAGAATAATTCTGCTAGGGCACATGGTGTTTTGGGACAGTGGGCAGGATTGGCCAGAACCTGGACAAGGCTCTGGAGATGTTCTGATGGTGGGACTTGCATTGCTGTGCATCATGTGTGCCAATACTGTCACCCCCTTAGAAAGCCTCCACACAACATAGGAGGTAAGCAAGCAAGAGGGACAGGAACAATGAAAGCATAGTGCACAAATCTGAGTGTCCCCCTTGATGCAAAAAATTTTGCTTTTATAACAGTGCTGAACTTCTAGGAGTGTCTTTGCATGAACTGGTCTGTAACTCTCAGGTGGGTTCTTGCTGCAAGCAGTGGGGATGTTTGTATTGAAATATAGAAGGCATCAGGTTCTGTATGTGAACAAGTGTTCTTTATGTTAGCTTTTTGCTGTCGGCAAGCTTTGGAACCGCCAATGGTGCCCAAACCTTTTATGAGTTTCCTTCCTATCTAGGCTTAGATGTAAGGGGTGTTTTATGCTGCTCTTTTGAATCATCCCTGGAATGATTAAGCAGGAAAAATATATACAAAGTTATCAGAAGTAGCACTGAGGCAGGCTGTTGTTCTACCTTTCCAAATGAATAGGGACTTTTGGGGGAAGCTACATTGCCTCTTTTCAGCAGTTATCTTGAAAACAAAATGTCGTTATGTGATGCAGTTCTGCTAATTAGTTTTGTTGACACTGTATTAGCCTGTAAATAACATCACACCCATATAGCTGGACTGCTTTGAGGACCCAACACAATCTCTCTGCATAGCACTTCTTTGCATTGTATAGAAGTCGCCAGCTCAGAGACTTCAGCCTCTAGATATAAGGGTACTGTTGTGCTGTGTAGATATGCCCTGAAGCCTGGGCACCCCACTTGAAAGCAGTTCTTGTCACTTTTGAAAATATTAGCCGCCTTCTCACCTTCACGGCCCAAATCATGCTGTTTCTTCTGCCCTGTCTGCTTTGGGCGTAGCATTCACAGGAACGACTGTAGATACATGTAGATTTACCCATCGTTTGGATACTGACATCAGCCTTGCTGAGAAGTAGAGTCAATTAGTCCATGCCAAGCTCCGTTCTGCCACCGCCTATATTGCTGCCGGCACCTGAACCAGCTTAGAAATAATTACACTGTATTGCAGTTGCTTCTGTGACCATGGTGCAAATACTCCCTTTGCCTCTGACAGTGCTGGCCTGTGCCCTGCCAATCAGGGGGCTCTGCTGCACCCCCCCCCCCCCCCCCAAATGTTCCCACCTTCTCTGTACTTCTGAATGAGATAGTTAAAAAGTTTGACTTCAGTGATATAGTTTTCTGTTTAATTGAAATTAATTTCAGGCACCTTTAGATGTAAAAAAGATAGTAGTGTTTGAAATAAACCATTGCCTTTACAAATCCAAAGGTTCAGTAGAAATGTGAGAGCTTCAAGCTCAGCCTCGCAGCCTGGAGTCTGGGCAGGAGGAAAGGCAGAGGGGACAGGCAAGATGTGGAAAGAAGCAGACACAAAGATATGATTTCACCTCTTTGAACCAAACCCGGAGAGATTAGTGGCTGTAATCTGTGTTTATGCCTTCAAGTCCTGTTGAACTCACTGGAATTTACTATGTGCTAAGCTTTAAACCTCTCCTGATATACTTTGTCTATCTCAGGTCTTTAAATCTCTCCTGAAATGCTTTGTCTATCTGGGGTATTACAGATACAGATTATTTTCCCTAACCCCTCCCACCTACTAAGATCCCTCATCACTTGTGCGTTGTGTGCACCATGCAGCAGCAATACCTGCACGTCTGGGACAGTCCAGCTTACTTTGGACTGAAGGTTCTACAAAACTATTGTTGGTCTTGCCCTGGACCCAGCAATACTATATTCAGCCATCTGCAACTTACAGTTCCCCTTCCACATGCCTACATGGAATAGAGAAATGTATGTACGTGGGCTTGACGTCTGGGGAGACTGCAGAGTGTAAGTGACCTCAGATCATACATCACCATATAGCTGGTGTTTCAGAAACTCTTGAAGCTGATCCAAAGTGGTCCGATTTTCTTCAAGTCCATAGCTGGGAGGCAGTGCGATAAAGGAATTTTCCTGTTTTATTCTTCGGAAGGTGACACATCCAACTGAAAAAATGTGTAATTTAGTTCAGCTGGGGCACATTATACACTAAGACTGTGAATTAGTCATTTCTCAAGATCTGCGTTTGAACTCTGACCACTTCTTTATTTTTTTTTTCTACTTTCTGAAAGTGCAGTATTTCTGAATGCAGCTAAAATCAAATGGTCTTGCTCAGCCTGGTCTCAGTTGGTGGTTGATCTGGACGTATAATGGAGCAAGGAAGAAATGAATTGAATATTGCTCAGATTTAGAAAGAAAGCTAATTTTTTCCATGTCTTTCCCCCCCTCTTACGTTGACACTTGTTTGGTTTTGCAAGAGCTTTTGCAAACAAAGTTTTGTTTGAAGTACAGCTGCAAGTGCAAAAAGAAACAAGATGGACTTTTTATCTAAATGCCATTTCTTGCCAACGTAGGTGTTTGGTCTAAGTCTTCTTGTAGTAATAATGGTGTCATAGCAACTGTTTCTTGTCTGTCTTGAAACTGCTTCTCCTTTGTGTTAGACTGGAACTGTAAAAGTATGATCACGACCATTGAACATTGCAGATTTTGTCCTAGAAATGAACCCAGTGGTGAGGTAACTCCACTAACTAGTAGGAAAATGATACTTTGAGAAATACTTGTTCTACAAGAATTGTTAGTTTTCTTTTTGAATGATTCTTGAGGAAGTTTTCCTCTAATGAGGGATTTATCTCTTTTTATGCTGATTATAGGCTTAGGTGATCATTTGGAGACCAAATATCCAAATGCTGTTTTCCAGTTCAATTACACTCTTTAATTCTTTTTTTTTTTTTTCCATTTCATTTTCACCCTTTTTTTTTTTTTTTTTTTTTTTTTTTTTTCTTGTAATAAATTCCTGTTCATTTACTCCTTTATTATCCTGGAAAGAAATCTAGTTTGAATATTCCAATCTACCAAGTTTTGAGTAATCTCAGCGGCCAATCTTCTCCAAGGCAAACTACTGTGGTATCTGCTGTCTTCTGTCGGATGAGAAGGTTGGGAAGGAGTTTCTAACAGGGTTTTCCTCTGGAGAGATACTCAGATATGGATTTCTTCCCTCTTGGCTCTTCCAAGGAGAGTTGCGAACCTTCTAGGCATTCTGCAAAGCTCATCTATTCTCCCTTCACCATGGCTGCTGAGGAGTGGGTGGGCAAAAGTGGATGTGTTTTTAGGCAGCCTTCTGCTTATTTCGTTATTTTAATTGATGGGACAGATTTTCCTTGAGTTCGGGATTGGTGTTTCTCATTGCATTTTAGAAATGGGAAGAAATAACTAAATGACAGGAGCATTCTTGGGAGTGGAACTCAGTGATGAGTCACGAGAAAAGAATATGATTTCTGGCACATATTTGAGGAATAGAAGTTCAGCTGTTTTGTATGGATATTCACAGTCGTTGGTCTACATAAGCTGTGCTTTTATTATAGCCCTCAATGAGACCTGGGTTCTTCCTACTGGTTGTCATGGCTGCTTGTGAATGCTGGGCCATAACTACTAGTTTGTTGTTGTAGGGTTACTAATGAGTTCTCCACTGATTGGCTTTAATAGTGTCTCATTTAACACCAGGCTGCACACACCAGATTTCATTTTAATAAAAAGTGCAGTGAAGCATTTGCTTTGGAATGAAAATACAAATGTGGAATTATACTGCCTTTGCAAAAAAATACATTAAGAGGGGAACAAAGGTAGGTTCAATTCTGCACCTCAGATTCCTCAAATATGAAAACAGCTGGCAAGCTAGCTCAGTGCATTGTTTGGTCATGATACTTCCACTTTGGGGGAAATACTTTGATCTGGAGCTTTCCCTGCCAACCAGTTAAGAAATGTAAAAGAGCCCTTGATGAATGGAACACCCAGGGCAAGCTCTGTTCTCACAGGGCCACATCCCTCTAATGGAAACTAAGGATTGCTGGGGTTTAGACAGCTGAACAGTGAGTCAGTGAGCAGCGAAAGTACTTGAAATAGGATGGTACAAATATATTGCTTCCCTGGCGATACAAGGCCCTAGGAGCTATACATATCCCTGGAAAGGTGCAGTGACTTTTCAGGGTGTTGTGCCACCCTGATACCTGGGAGCAGCACCGTGCCCATAGCACCTTGGACCTGTATCCCCCAAGTCAGTGCCAAGGTCACCTTAGGCAGTGCCTTTCCTTGTTTCAGGAGGCTCTACCAACCCACCCTCATTGCCCTATCCTTCCCAGTCATGGCAGCTATCGTCTGCCGCATGTTGGACAGAGGGATCATCACATATCATTTGTGTGTACTGCCATGGAGCCACCCTGTGTTATCTCCTAGCTGAGTGAGCCACACACCTTCACATGGCACAGCAAGGGAGTTGGGAGCAGGAATGGAGAAAGGGTGACCCAAATGGTCCTTTCTCCATTCATAGGGCTGTTGAGTTAAGCTTGTGCTAAGAGGCAGGAGCACCGGCCAGCAAAACTCGCTTGCTTTGGTGGGGCCGTACATCTTCCTGCTTGGCGGCAGGTTGGGAAGCCCTGCTCCAGCAGTGGGAGGCACGGTGCTGAGACCTGGTTCTTAAGCCCTAGAAGGAGGGGAGAGAAGGTATAAATGGCACGTTCCCACAGATGCAGAAATTGCCCTTTTCAGAAACTTGGAGGGCGAGGGAGCATATGTAACTTTTGAACTTTCAGAGACTTTAAGCTGGTGTCTTGTTAGCAGCTTGTTGTGTTCCTGCTGGTTTGGTTTTGGTTTTGTCCGGCTGCCGTCAGGCTGGTGCTAGCTGGCAGCACGTGGCGTGAACACTGCTGACGGATTAGAGATCCCTGCTGCTGAAATCTGCTTGTTCCTGTCACTGCTCCAGCAGCAGCTGGAGGCTGGGGTGGCCCACGCCTCCCACCTTCTTTGGGGTCTCTCTGCCTCCCCAGGTCCCCTGTTATACATTGCCTTGCTCTGCTGCTTGCATACTGCCATTATTTTAATTCTTTTCTTCCCTGCCTCGCATCTCCTGTTGCATTTCATTTGTCCTGTGTGTGTGGCTCCCTGTTGTGATTGTTCAGCGCTGGTGAAAGGCACCTGGTTTGTAACCCTGGGGCTACTGGTTAGTGACACTGCCAGCCTGGGAGGTGAGCAGTGGGGTGGCAGGGAGCATTTATCCATCTACCACCACATCTCTGGGGCAGTGTTGGCTTCCTATCACTCCTTTATCTCTATCCCCTGAAGGGGGATGCTCTTGACCCAAGCCTCCCCTGTTTGAGTGGGCTGCTAAGGGTGCCTGATGCATGGTCTGTGCCTTCATACTTTGCTCATCCCTTGAACGATGCTGCTCGGGCAGTAGGAGGCACAGCTGTCTTGCAGGGGAAGGTCTAACATCAAACCAGCTCAGCACACTGCAGACCCCGGGCTGCTCAAAGGGAGTATATGATGAGGGGACAGCAATAATGTTCCTCAGCAGGTGCCACAGGATGCTGTGGTCCTGCAGAGCAGATCTTTGTCTGAGGAGGAGAGGAGTACTTGCTCTGTGTGGACAGCTGGATTTTTTATCCTCTCTGCAATTAAAATAGGATGGGAGGGTTCAAGTGAAATGATGGGTTTTTGGCAAGGGTTTTCTTTTGATTAGAGGACAGACCCTTTCATAAAGGCCTCCAAAATCCACCAGCTGGGAATGAATTTTGGTATGCGCCATCAGTTTCCAGATGGGAAAATGTCCATGTTCTGCTTCCAGCCCTCTGAGACATCTCCTGCTCCGCAGCCAAGTCCAATTAGTGCTAATACCGTGGCAACTTCACTTGCTGGTGACAATATGCTTTAACTTGTGCATTCAGGCTCTCTTCGCCTTTCATGAAAAGTGAATCAAAATCCTTCCTCTGTGGTGGAGCTGAAGGAAGCAGCGTGAGACCGCAAACCCAGCTCTGGCTATGGTTTAGTGTCAGCCACAGCAGTATCTTACCCCAATCACAAAATGCAGTTGGGGTCCTGTGGGTTTTAAAACGCTCCAGGGAATTTGAAAACCTGCTTTAGCAGATAAGCAGGGAGAAGGTGAGAAATAGCCTCTTTCCTTCAGGGACTGGCTTGTTGAGGCTGTGGATATTTTTCTGACTTACATACCTGCAAATCGATGGTTAGCCATATGCGGTTTCATCACTAGAGTCTGTAAGGAACACATGCATTTTTTTTTTTTTCTTTCTCATAGAAATGTGGTTTTTTGGTTTTGTTTTTTTTTTTCCTCTCTCCCCTCAGACTTAATGTTCTTACTATCTTTCAAGTTTTTAAAAATAGGAACTGCCGCGTTGCTATGGCTCCCTGTGCAACTGAGGAGCAGCTTTCTCTTCTCTTCTCTTTGATGCAATTTGGGCTCACGATGCGGTTTGACAAGACACCAGCCCAGCTCGCCGCCTAGCGGCTCCCTCCCGGGGCGGGGGGGCCACGACAGCATTCACCGCGGACAGAAATTCATGAATAAAACTGTGTGTGTGTGGAAGTGAAATAAAAACAATATCAAATGGCCTTTCTTGGCAGAGAGTCGAGGCATTAACCCTGGCGCGTCCAAGATGAGGTTTAATTTTTTTGGGTTCTGCAGTCTTAACACCATTCCTTTCAATGGGGTTGTCTTTTCCCCTTTCTGTCCCGTACCCTGAGCTGAGCCCTGTCACGCAGCTGATCTGTCCCCCCAAGAGGCACCTGCTGTTCAGTGGTCTTTGCCATATATGCTTCATCTAGGAAATCATTGTGCACGTTTCAGGCCAAGTTCACGGTTAAGTGCTTTCCTGAACCGAGGCTTAGAGCTATCCTGACTATGTGCTGTGACTGAAATTCCTCTCAAAATCATTGCTTTGAGGGTGTATTCAAGTCTTGAGTCCAAATTCGGGGAAAATGTGGATCTGCATATCTGTGGGGCAGCTGCATGCTTATCTCAAAGGGGCCAAAGCAAACTGGCTTTGAACACCTTTTACCTGTGCAGAATCCTCCCTCTGCAGCTCACAGACCCCTCCGCTGGCCTATTTTCAAGTAGCTATATTTTTTAAAGTACGTTTTGTTTCATGTTGCAATTATTATTTTTTTTTTCATTCTCAGTCCAAAGGAAAAATTTGGAAATTCTGAGGAAAAAATCCCTGTTCATCCAATTTTGAGTTACAAGAGTGTGAAATGAATGCGTTTGTTCGGCTTTTGCATGATTATCCAGCAGTGGGGCTTCTGTTGGTGTGGACAAATAACTCAACACTAGTGTCACTTCGAAGTTCAAAAATTGGTTTGTAGTGTTAGACAAAGGATTCCTGTTTTCCTAAGGTTAGAAAAAATTGATTTTGAATAGAATATGAACATTTGGAGATGGTATATGTTAACTTAGCGCCATTTTTTGGGGGTATTGTATATTGACTGTATGCTATATTTCTGAAAGTATTTGAATGAAAGGTAACTTAGAAATGTGGTATTTAAAATGTTCAAATCTGAATGAAGTGCTATCAAAGAAAATAGAAATGGCAGAGGTCTGTCAGCTTGTCCAGTCCACTACATGTTCTGTGATTCCTGCAGCATATTCTCTCCTGATTTAAGTAATAAAAATGTCCCTACTCAAGCCTGCAAGCACCTTAATATAAAATGAATGTTAAAATCTAGCCATAGTGCCCTTGAAATGATCAGACCGAATGCTGCCAGCTGTCTTCCTACAAAGAAAGCTCCTTTCCACCCCTGTGGAGAGATTTCTGAGCTTGCTGTATCACATTGAACAGGTCTCCACACCTGTCTTGATTGAGTAAAGATTGTAAGGTAGCTCCCCTCTGCAGTAACGCACCATGATAAATGCTTGAAAAAAACAGATTTTGAGAACTCAGGGTTGGTCTTTGTTAAGGGTCTGGTGAGACAGCAGGTAATCAGATGAAGAGTTCACCTACGAATGGTATGGCCAGGGTGGAGGAGAACTGCCACACTGGACTGAAAACCTGTGAACCTCTGTGGACTGGCAATGGTAAAAAATGCACAAATGCTGACTCGACACTGACTTTTTTTTTCCTGGTTTTTGAAGCTGCATTAAAACGAGATGGAAATGAGTTTTCAGTGTCTTGCCCGGCGTTCTTCCCTGTATTATTAGTGTCACAAATGAAATCATTTTTCAGCAAGATGGCTACCTCCAGTAGCAGTGTCAGCATCTTACATTTATTTATGACAGGCTGTAGTATCTTTTATCTGTAATTCCAAAGCATTTTACAAAGTAGAAAGGGATGGCTTAATTCACTGCTAAAATCCAGCCATCTCTGGGGTGAAATAGAACAACTGTTTAACAGCACATAGTACGAAGCAGAGATGAATACCGGAGCTGCACGAGGAATTTCAGCTGGCAGAATGAAATTGCTAGAGGTGGATTTTCGCCAAGACATTGGGGCTGTTTAATAAGCCCGAGAGATTAGCGGCAGTGCCCCATATGCCTGTCGTGTGCCTGTGTGAAGCAGGCAGCCAGCAGTTCCAGAAGTGGTTTCAGGAAAGAAGTTGGCAGCTTTTCCAGTGTGCAGACTTCAGCAGATGATATCTGCTTTCGGAGACTGCCTCCATCGCAAGGCCATGACATCTTTTGGGCAGATGTACCTAGATTCTATGCTGATTACCTGTTTATTTCCTCTGGAAACGCAGCCCTGGGCAGAGGGAGATGTCCAACGAGGCTGGCGTGTACCTGCTGCTGGGTATAGAAAAGCGATAACTGGAACTGGATGAGGAGCAAAAGGGTCGACCGCAATGAAGCTTTGGGAGGATGCAGCCACATAGGTAATTGATGCCATAAATACAGAATAGTCCCCACAAAAGGATGTTTTCCATTGCTTTCTTCCCCTTTAAAATAATGTGTCACTAGCAGATTAAGCTCTGTGAGTGACATGAGGTACCTCAAACACGAAGTGCTGCAAGAAATGTTTTCCACCCTCTTCTCAAAGATGCTGATGCTGCCCTTCTGCATCTGAGTGGTGGTGTGTGGCGTAGTAAGAGCTTAGAAGAGATGGTACTTAAGTCATGACGAAATGCTCTCCAGCAACACCAAGGGACTGTGAAGATTTTGAGGTGCAAAGTACAGATGCTTAGAGCCTGTGAATAAATCTGGACATCTATCAGCAGCTCTTCAGTATGCCTAGTATATAACTGTTCTGGGGGAGAGCATGGGATGCTGGGCTTTTCAGTATTTGACTTGCCCAAATCCAGGAGGTGCAGCAGGACTAATCATTCAGGGTTTTCCATGTTCTGCTGCCCTCGTCTCAGTTTCCTTTACCTTGTCTTAGTTTGTAGGCATGTGGTTGAGATTCTGGGGGAGCTCTACTTGCAGATCTGTTTTGGTTTTAATGTAGCTGAGTGGAGGAGGAGGGTCTTGTTTTTTGCCAATGTGAGACTACTGGTCAGATGACACAAATAGTTTGGAGATGGTGCTAAGCCACAGTTTCTCCGGTGGCTGTGGAATAATGCTAGTTCTGGAAAGGGCCCCAATTTGACTGGCTAGAGTGAGTTTACTTAATTTACTGATTTATATTTTTTTTCTCCAAGCATTTTTTCATGGAAAACTCAAGTTTGAATTGATGAAGGCACAAGCTTAGTAGTGCCGTGAAATTGATTTGGGATAGTTTATTATAGTTCCATAAAATTGCTTAACAAGAAAGTTTGGCAGAGTGAGGAAGCCAAATGAGAAGAGCATGGCACTCGCAATGGTGGATGGCACTGGAAGTACCATGTAAGCCAGTACAGAGGGAATGTAATCATTCAGGGGTAGGATTAGCCGCAGGGGAGGGGAGAGCTGCTCAGGTGGGAGGCATTCACTACCTTCTATTGGGGATCAGGCTGGTTTTCACTGTTGCTGGTTGCCTCCCTTTTTGCCACCTACTTTTGGATCCCTCCTCTTTGTGCTCAGCTGTGGCAGCTCTGAAACCTTCATCAGAACCATCAGTTGGCAGTGTGCAAGCAGGTCCCCGGAGAAGAGCACTGACAGAAAGGCAGCACAGGAGTGCAGGGATGCAGAGCAGAAGAAGGAGCACTTGGGGAAATAAAAAGCATCGCTGGGCTTGGTTTTACAGCACTTGCTGTGAAGGGCATGCAGGCTACTGCCGAGCTCAGCACACAACCCCAAGTGGGAGGGCTGTGGGTGGCACTGACCTCTATTCCTTCCTGTGGTTCAGCGCTTACCTTTTCAGTTGCCACAGGTCAGATCAGCGGTGCCAAAAGCCAGAGAGCTGCACGGATGGTGTGACCTTGGCTGTGGTCATTCTGCTGAAGCTGGGCAGCCAGGATTTCTACACCAGAGAATTCCTGCAGCCTTCTGTTGTGATCTGGGAAGTCAAGGGAAAGCAGCCTATATAGCTCGTTCTCACATTTGTGGCAGAGGTTCATGCTGGAAGACTTGTTAAGCCATGGAAAAGAAAGCTGTGTGGTAGCACCTAGGGGTCTCTCTTGGCAAAGGCTGAGTAAGTCCTCGGTCCTTCTCCCCTCACCAATATAGAAGAAAGGTGATGTGGAGCTAACACTGTTGTGCCTGTAGTTATTTATTTACCTGTTGGATCTGCAAGATGGTGCTGCAGAACACCACAAACCCTCAGGGTGTTGTGGATATTATCAATATATCAGTGCTCTGGTAAGGTGTCAAGGAGCTGGTTTGGTACCACCAAGAAGCTGTGGAACAAGTTCTTTTGTGGTGGCATATGCTGGTAGAACTGTGAAAGATGGTGATAAATTGGTGGAGGTCTGTTTTACAGGAATGACTCTCTGGTAACAGCTCACCCCTTTACTGATGTAGACCTATGCCCAAAAGCTTGTTTTCCTAGTCAAGTCCTTACAACTTGGTTTTGCATAATCTGCTGTGTATTTCACCACTAAGGATACCATTTCCTCATGTTCCTTCTTCAGACCAGGAATCTTTTTTTGCTCTCTTGTCTTCTTAGCAGGCATGGAAGTGGTGGGCTTGTTCTGGCCAATAGGTGCAAGAACAAATTTAGAATATATTATTTTCCAGTATTCAAAATATGTTCTTTGGCAGTTCATCTACCCAAGGATGTAAGTGGTGGGTAGTCAAGTAGAGGAACAGAAGATTAAGCAGGTGCCTAGATCTTTGAACTAACAATTTTGTGAGTTCTGCAGTGCATCTAACCAAAGATGTAAATGGTGGGTAGTCAAGTAGAGGAGCGGATGATTGAACATGTTTGTAGATGTTTGAACTAACGTTTTTTTTACTTCCTCCTCAACCTACTGATCCTAATGGGTTTCCCACTGTTTGACTGAGAGAGCACTGAGAGGGGTTGGAAGTGGGACACTTGTGAGCTTGCCAGCTCAACAGTAGTCTTTTCTATTTGACATTTTTGCCTTTTTCAACATAATTTTGGGGTAGGCTTGCAGGATTGTATTGTGGAAGGAGAGAACAGAAGGGTTGCAGGGGAGGCAATAACTCATAGGCAAAGCCCTAAAGTGCACTGATACATCTGTGCCTCGCCTCTGTGCTCATGGTGATTTGCAAAGAGCCAGGGATGAACCCACTGTTCTTGTTACCAGTTGTGTCCCCTTTGTGTGTCTGTGTCCTTCCCTTGCTTTCATCCTCCATCTTTCTCATCCTTCTCTCGATAGGTGATTCTTTTCTATAGAAATATTAAATCTTGCTTTAAAACAGAAGAACCACCCAATTTTTCCCACCCCCTTTCTTTCCTCTCTTTCATCTTTTCTTCCCATGCAAGTGTTTGAAGTAGCACAAGTTCCTGAGAAAAGCAATTTTTTTTCTTCTCCCTTTGTGCTTTGGCTCAGTGTCCCTTCTTCATTATATCTTCCCTTTGTTATTTTGTTCTGCCTGCCTCGTCTCTGTGTTTTCTACCCATCTCTCAACCCCTCTTCAAGGCTCTTTCTTCATTAATATGTTAATTTCTAGCCCAGGAATGCTTCTTGCAGCTCACTGTTCACCAGGGAGAGCCAGAGGAGAGAGCCAGGAGAGAGAGAGAAAGAGAATAAGAAAAAGGAGGAGGACAGTAATTTACAACGGAGCAGGACAGGACAAGGGATGTCAGTGAGGAGAGAATCTTGTGCTGACTGGTGTCATGGTGCCAGGGAGAAGAGTTTTGGATTGGGTTGGCTTTTTATATTGTTTTGATCTTTTCAACTTCTGAAACATATTGTTAGTAGAAAAAAAAGTTCAAAATTAAAAAAAAAAGCACTAAACTCTTTGGGTGTATTTTTTCCTTTTTTTTTTTTTTTTTTTTTCCTTTTTTTCTCCTTTCTTTAAAGTAGTTCCTTTTTGGCAATTTCAAAATTATTTTCCTATCTGCATAGGGTTTTTATAAACATCTGCCTCTATTCCCACCCTAATATTTTCAGGCTTGACAGATCAGCTCAGTTTCAGCCAAGAAATATGTTGCTGGGAAATTCCCAGCCAGTGATAAGAAATAGGTGTAATAAGGGTGTCTGTATTGCCCCAGATGACAGTAGGGCATTAATGTACTGAGAAGGAAGAAGGGTCCAGAAGGGCAGGTCGAGGAGAGAGGCAAGGAGTTGTGACTGTGAGCTGAGCAGACCTGATGAGGGAACCCTCAGAACAGGTTTCCCAGAGAAGTTGTGGATGGCCCATCATTGAGAGTGTTCAACTTCAGATTGGGTGGGGCTTTGAGGAACCTGATTTAGTGAAAGATGTCCTTTGCTCATGGCATGGGGGTTAGACTAGACAATCCTTAAAGGTCCTTTCTGATCCAAAACCGCTTATGATTCTATGGATTTTCCATCCTGGTGTAAGTTTGGAGGTGGCTAGACACAGAAGAGGTGTCAGTGTCTCCGGAGTCTTTTGATCATGAAAAGTAAATGATGCCTCTGTTTCATTTGATGCAAACATGTTGCCTGCATGGTCTTTACATAAGGCTTTGGGCACATTTTGTGGGATGAACAAAACCATACCAGAAGTTCTCTGCAGGGGGTTTTACCCTAGCAGAAGCTTCCAGAGGTTTTGTCTTCTTCAGGTGAGAAGTAGGAGATGGTTCAGCTTCTGTTCAGATAACGACATGGATAAAGACTACAGGGCCACAGCAGCTGGATAGCAGTGAAAATGTTAGGGGATCTGAGAGTGAAATTGGAAACCTGTGTGATGAATCAAGGATTTTCCTTCTGCCTCCCACCAGTGCAGTTCCTGGGTAGAGGGTCGTAAAGGAGCAAGTGAGAAGGAAGACATCCCCACAGCACGGACAGATCTGGGAAGGATGCAGAAAGCCAACACTTAAACTCTTGCAATTCTGCCCTGAAATTAGGGAACCTCTGTCTATTGTATTTGATGCTTTACATCTAGCATAGTGAGACCTCTGTCTGTGCTTTGAGTCCTACGATCATGATTGCCCAAGCAAATAATTAATAATGCAGCAATGAAAGTCAGCACAGAGGGGCTGGCTGGGTAGGTGGCTGGAGGTCAGAAAGCAGATCTGAGGAAGGGCATGTGGTAAAGGAGGGAGAGGGAAACGACAGGCTCTCATACAGTGCTGCAAGACCGGTATGAGCTGGAAGGAAAATAACTGGGGAGGAACGCTTAGGGGGACTGCTGCAATGTTCTGTTTCATATATTACATACACACAACTGTCAGACAAATATTATTTAGGTTGCGAAGGCCAGCACTTCAAACATAAGAAAATGCTAGAATTAAGGCGGCAATCTTAATTTGGTGCTCCTGTGTCTATGCATTACAGAGCAGAGGTTTCAAGTCTGCATGCTATCTTTAAAGACAGGACCCCTGCCTGCTTCCGTACGCAGGATGGGTGACATTTCCTGACTGAGCAGTGATTCAATATTTTGTTTTCTTTGCCTTGCTTAATGTGTAGCCTTTAAGCTTTGCATTGTGCCTACTTTCACAGGCTGCTGAGAAGAGAGGATTCTTCATCTCAAGGTGTTATCTGTAACATACGTTAGGGCACTATCTCAGTAGATCATGAAGTTTGTGGATTTTCATCCTACTCCTAAGAGATGAGAGGACACAAGCTGCTTTATGTAAATTCATTGTATAGGCGGAGAACTGAGGTGCGGCAAGATTAAGGTCAAAAATGTCTATTAATTTTTCATGGTCCATCTGAGACACCTAGAATCTTGTTATTCAAAGTACTGATTGCTACAGAATGCTTTCTGTGTTTAAAGCAAATTTCTCTTTGACTTCAGCTCAGCAATTCCTTGAATTGCCCTCCTGAAATCTTAAGTAGGACTGAGAACCATTTTTCATTGTTTTTTTCTTCTTTTTGCTTTGTTTTGTTTTGTTTTTTTTTAAATGTAGAAATGGAGATTTGGTGATATGCAAATAATATGGGTTGGTTGCTTGTACCCTGTTTAATTGTTTTGCAGAAATCATCTTGAACCCAGGAGAAAAGCAAAACAGCCTCCAAACTGTTTCCCTATTTTAATTTTCATTTGAATTATTTCTTTCAATATATTTTTTAGATGAAACATTTAATTTCTTATTCAAATTAGTTTATAATTTCAATATATCTCTTTATTTGAAAAAGATGTTTGAAAATGTTCAGACTCAAAAGAAGGCAGGCTGAAGTCTGTTTTCTTTCAAGAAAGTAAAAATTTTATACTTACTGATTTGCCAAAATTGGGCTCTTTATACAGTACTTATTTTTGTTCGGAATTTCCATGAGACCAAAAAGGGAGCCAGAAGGTTTGTCCAGCTTTTGTCAAGCATCTGGAATATTAGGCACACAGATTTAGTGACTGCTTGCAAAGAATCTGGTTTAAGAGATTTTACCGGTCTCTTGTCCCTGGTATCCAGTGATAGGATGCATGGGAATGGTTTCAAGCTTTGCCAGAGGAGGTTTAAACTGGACATTAGGAAGCATTTCTTCACTGAGAGGGTGGTTGAACACTAAAACAGGCTTCCTAGAGAGATGGTCAATTGCAGGGTTTAAAAGGCATTTGGACAATGCCCTTAATAACATGCTTTAGCTTTTGACCAGCCCTGAAGTGGTCAGGCAGTTGGACTAGATGATCACTGCAGGTCCCTTCCAACTCAAATACTCCTCTCCATGACTGTTGTCCAGACAGAGGAACAAATACAGCCTTGCAATACAGTTTCCAATTATCTTAGCCATATGATTGTCCTCTTTATCCTAGGCATTCTTTACCTCTCCCTAGTTTACTGCTCACTTTCCAAACAGCTAAGTTTGATTCCCAGTTCAATCCATCTGGTGCAGTAAATGAGACAGGGGTCCTGCAAGAAGAATTGTCATTGATTGTGTCATTCAGGACTGATTTATAATGGTTATGCAAAATGGACTGCATTGAGGTTGCTTGAACAACTAATGCTGACGTTTCTCCATATTGCAGTGCTTGACTTTTTGTAATGAATAAGCCCAGACTTTGCCGAAGTGCATGGTCTATTGGCCCTGAACTTTTTGGCTTTTCTCTCCCTGTCTCTTCCAGCTTGCCTTCCCTCTTCTGCCCTTCTGCTCCTTGCCCCAGTCCAGTTCTGTCGTGGTTTCAAACCAGGACAAGTTCTCACCTAGCAAATCAAGGATCTGCCTCACAGAAGTTTCATCTAACATCCAGACCCTAGATCTAGAAAAATCCATCTTCCACTTCTGGACTCTGTGCCCTTGTTTTCATCCATTTCCACTTATCTCACATTCTGGCCCTTTGTCTCATCTGTCTTCCCCTCATCCCCAGACTCTTTGCCCAAGTGCTCCAAGCATCACACCTCCCATTTTTCTTCTCCCATGCATCATTTCAGACCCATACTTCTCCCAAGTCAATGTATCCTGATTACTGTCTTGGCTCTTTTCCCACTACTTTGGAATTAGCCATCTTCCTCTTCCAGTGATCCCTCTGTGTGTGCGGAGCAGGCAGGCTCAGGGGAGATGCAAACCAAAGAGGCACAGTTTGCCTTCTCTTGCTTCCCTAGTCCAGAGGTAGACCTTCCCTGAGCTTGTGTAGATAAAGACTACACCGGGCCTAGTGAGAAGAGGATTTTAGAAAAGTTGGTGAGTTGTTTTTTATTTAATAAAAGCTCTGTTAAGTCTCTGTTGAACAAGTGTAAATTGCAGTTTTTCCAAAAGCTTATGACCTGTCTAGATTTTCACAGGTATGGCAAAAATCAACGTGTGACATGAAAGGAACCTTTTCTTTACCTTTCATCAAGATTCAAGCCCCTTGAAAGCAGAGAACTTGTTGGAGCTTTTTAAAAAGGTCACTAATTTTTTCTTAGTGTTGGTAAAATAGCTTCTTTACTCTAGCCTATTTTTGGAAAATGACTTTTTCTTTCATTTGCCTCAAATATCAAACTGGGATAAGCATCTGATATGGAAAATTTCAATCTGAAAGATAAAATTTGGTGTAGCTAGAGGAATCTGTAAGGAAGGCTTTAGAGCAGCAGCACAGGGTAGCCTGGAGAGACAGCAGCACTGCCCCCAGCAATGCAGATCTCACCTCTGTTTGTGGGCTTCCTGGAGCATTTTTAGGAGGTCAAGGAGAGCCTTCTCACTGGCTAAACCCGTCCTTTTAGAGGCTTAAATCTGGGGGTCAGTCAGCAAGCAGAGAAATTAGTTGGGTTTTTTTTTTTTAAGTTTGAATTAAAAACAAGATTTCCTAAAAAAAAAAAANTAATGGAAAAAAAAAAAAAAAAAAAAAAAAGAAAAGCACTTACCCCAGGCTTTCAGCACCTCTAATACTCATTTAAAAATGCATGTCACACAATGAAAGAAAATCAGTGCCAGTCCCCAGCGTGGAACTAAAACCAACCAGCCAAGCAGTTAGAACAAACAAGCAAAAGAGTGGAAAAAATCCAATCCTCCACAGGCTGTCTTTCTCTTTCTTCTCCTTCTCTCCCTCCCTCTTTGCTTCAGCCATGGGTATTCATCTAGGGGGCTGTATTTTGCAGTCTTACCTTCACTAAAGCACTACTCTCGCTTCATGACCACTTCAGCTCATGATTTGTCCTCAAATATGGAAAGCCTTGACAAGAAGAAAACAATGCCAGAATTACGGTTTTCCTCACTTTTTGTACAAAATATTTAAGAGCCCATTGGCATGGTGAAGTTACAGGCTCCAGCTGAGAGCTCATGTGCTACACAGTGTGGGAGACTGGTAGAGAGGACAAGTTTGGGGTCAGGATGCTGAGGAAGATTTGGTAATTTGTTTTAACAGCCAAGCATCTTCTGCTACTTGATGCATCCTTCCTTGGCCTCTCCTTGGAGAGAGTCGAGTGAGAAGCATTACTTCTGTCAACTCCAGGCCAGGCATTCTCTGCTCTGATTTTGGAACCAGAAGCTCTGTAGCTCAGGGGAATGGGTGGCACAGTCTTGAACCTCACCACTAGCACTGACTAAATATTCCTGCCTCCTAATGGCAATGTGGTGGGACTTCTAAGATGAGCAAGGTTTCTCAGTCTGATTCAGAGCTGACATTATCCCTCCCCTAAGCCAGATTCCTTCTCAAATTGTTCCCATGAATTGCTGGCAGTAGAAAGAGCAGGGGCTTGCATCGAGTGGGGGTGAATTATGAACTGTCTTCTTCTGGCAGGTAAGTGATCCTTTCCAGGTGGCATATAGCAAACAGTGGAGGGAACTTCCGCAGCTGCTGCCCGCTTTGTACCCTTTTCAGGGATAAAGAAAAATCTCTAGGGCTATTATGATGCTTCCTCACATGGGCCTGAAATGTACTGAGTATAGATTGAAGAAGGAGAGGAAACAGGAAAAAACATCAGCATCTCAAATGATGTGCAAGAGGGCTGGTGCCTGTGGCACTGCGTGTATTCAATTTCAGCATGCTGTATTTACTTCTGTTTCCCCTCTCTGAAAAGGCAACCTTCAGGCGCTTCGCTAAATGGATTGAAAGGTTTGTCTGGTTTTAATGATGCTTCTGAGAGAGCCTGTTGTTATTCCTCTACTCAAATACTTCTGAGAGATTTTGCAATGCCTCTTGGTAAATCAGAACATTATGAACAACACCTTGGCATTTAGTGAGTAGGCAATGTTCTGTTCTGGGACTACTTTAGGAGGAGTGACTGGGGTTAATAAGCTAATGTTTTCTAGGAGAGGGTATCCTAATATGGGAGATTATGGGAACAATCAGCAGATTAATTAAGATGTGTGTAATGGAGTGGTATGAACATTTAACTGTAGCAATCAGATGAATTGGAAGCACAGTTTCTGTCTCAGGTGGAATCCTTTAGGGACAGAGAATCTATTTGTCCTGTGAAGTACAATTCCCTGTATACTTTTACAGCAAACCTGCTTTAGTGGAGACAGACTCAGGGTCTACCCTTAATTATCATGGTATAAATCTGTAAAACCAGAGTATACTAAATGAGGAAGACTGAGTGCCACAAAAGAAAACTAACTGGAGGTTTACCTGCATAGCTGGGAGAAAATCTGACACTTTAGCAGTGAAGACGGGAACTCAGTGAGCTGGCATAAGTGGAGGGATGTAGTTCTGGTTCCTTAACATGACAGTCATGAACCAGCATCCAGGGAAAAAGAAAAAAAGACTTTTTTTTTTTTTTTTTTTTGTCCTCACATTCCTGAGAGGCCTGGACTACATACCAGTGGAGAAGGATGGAAGAGCTTATGGGAGAAAAGATTGATTTGGTCCCACTGAATGGTATCATTTATATCACAAAACACTGGATTAGAGAAGAAATCCTTTTTAGTACTTCTGTGACCTTAGAGGAGCAACTGCTATAGGGGTGTCACACATATTTCACGATCAGTAGCGTTACGTCTATCCTTAGCCAGGCTGGGGCTGGCACTAACCCCCAGTGTGAGGCTACTCTGCTTGGACACCACAGACTCAGGCTTCAAAGAAGATTTAAGTATTTTATATGATCTAAAATTACTTCAGAAAAAGGGATTTAGATACATTCTTCTCTATCATTATATATGCCAACTTCAAATTTAGGGGGCCTTCCCAGGGAGACCTTGGTTGACATCTTTGAACAGTCAGGCATTTAGTACTGGAGGTTCCTGTGCTTTAACTACTGGGTTTAACTAATGGGCTTCCTGGAGAGTAAAGGAAGATCTTGGTGACTTAAGGAAGGAAGTGGAGAGTGTAGGAAACATGAGCATCCAAAGGCCTGTGAATAACGATGTGGAAGAACCGATGTGAATTGTAAAAGGCTCTGTCTCCACAAAGCCATCACCTTCTCTTAAGCCCAGAAGAGCGTCTGAAGCCACTTTTCATTTTACACCTTGTAAAACTTGAGTCTAGTGTATGAGCATTAGCTTTTAGAAATGATGCGCCAGCATTTGAGCCCCAGTTCTTGGTGTGCCATATAGGACCATGTGGACATAGGACTCCAGTCCTGGCTATTTTTCTGAGTGGGTCCGTTGCCTGATTTTCACTCAGGCGAAAGATAATGATGCAGATAGCAGCAACTATTATTTCTAAGGGGTATCATGTTAAAGTGCTTGTTAATAGCCTCCTGTCTCCTTCCCATCCCTTAGGCAACCAGCATAGGCAGCAAGTGTAAATAAGGAAGGATATGCAAAGGGCGAAATTTCATTTCAGTTCAGGGCATATTTTGTGATGCAATGCGTGAGCAGTTAGAGGGAAGGCTGGGATGCAAATCTGCAGCACTTCTTCCCAGAGCTAGAGATAACTGTTAAAGGCAGACAGAGTTGGGGTGTGGATGGAGCTGAGTGGGACTGTGTGAGTGGGAGAAGAAACATGCCTGACCGACTCTGGCAATGGTGGTGGGGTGCCTATTCTGGCAGCAAGTGGGTGAGCATGTAGGCTGCAGTGAGAGTGTGGTGAATATGCATGACTGAATTATTAGTTCGTTATGCGTGTGGCTGAGTCAGGTAGGGGGAGGAAGGTGGTCAGTGGAGCAGATTTCTTCTGTCCTTCTGGTCATGGTGTGAAGAAAATGCTGAGATCAGGGCAGTCTTGGGCATAGTAATCATGTAATTACAGAGTTTTTGATTCTTGAAGAAGCAAGGAGGGGGTCAGCAGAATTGCCACCTTGGACTTCCAGAGGGCGGGCTTTTGTCTTTTCAGGATCCTGGTTGGCAGGGTCCCCTTGGGAGGCAGCCCTGAAGGGCAAAGAAATTCCAAAAGGCTGGGTGTTTTTCAAGTAGAAACTCTTACAGGTGCAGAACCAGGCTGTCCCCATGTGCTGAAAAATGAACTGTGAGGGAAAAAGACCACCCTGGCTGAACAGAGAGTTATGATTGCACCTCAGGAAAGAAAAGGAGAATTTATGGCTTTTGGAAGAAGGAGCAAGCCACTCATGAGGACTACAAAGACGTTGTGAGGCTATGCAGGGAAAAAATTAGAAGGCCCAAAGCCCAACTAGAACTTCTGATGTTAAGGACAATAACAAAGGTTTCTAGAAATACATAAGCAATAAAAGGAGGACTAAGGATAGTCTTCATCCTTTATTAGATGGGGGCAGAAACATAGTGACAAAGGATGAGGAAAAAGCTGAAATACTTAATGACTTCTCTGCCTCAGTCTGTAACAGTAAGACCAGTTGTTCCCTGAGTACCCAGCCCCCTGAGCAAGTAGATAGGGGCAGGGACCAAAATGAAGCCACCATAACCCAGGAGGAAATGGTGAGGGGCCTGCTACAGCACTTAGACATACATAAAACTTGGGGCCAGATGGGATCCACCCAAGGGTACTAAGGGAGTTGGTAGAAATGCTAACCAAGCTGCTTTCTGTCATTTATCAGTAGTCCTGGATGACCAGGAGGTCTCACTTTACTGAAGATTGCCAAATGTGATGCCTATCCACAAGAAAAGCTGGAAGGAGGATCCAGGGAGCTATAGTCCTGCCAGTCTGACCTTGGTGCTGGGGAAGATCATTTAGAAGATCATCCTGAGTGCCGTTATATGGCACATGCAGGAAACCAGGTGATCAGTCCCAGTCAGCATAAGTTCATGAAAGGCAGGTCCTGCTTGACTAACCTGATCTCCTTCTATGACAACCTGACCCACTTAGTGGATGACGGAAAGGCTGTGGATGTTGCTTACTTGGAATTTAGTAAAGCCTTTGACACCGTTTCCACAGCATTCTCCCAGCTGACCATGACTTGGATGAGTGTATGCTTTGCTGGGTAAAAAACAGCTGGATGGCTGAGCCCAAATGGTGGTGGTGAATAGAGTTAAATCCAGACTGGTCACAAGTGGTGTTCCCCAGGGCTCAGTATTGAGGCCAGTTCTCTTTAATATCTTTATCAATGATCTGGATGAGGGGATTGAGTGCACCCTCAGTATGTTTGCAGATGACACCAAGTTAGGCAGGAGTCTTGAACTGCTTGAGAGTAGGATGGTTCTACAGAGAGATTTCAGAATTAAAAAGGAGGCCTATAAAGGGTGGAATCAAGGATAGGTAGAGAAACTGTCTGAGCAGCCAGAAACCATGTCAGGCAGGCAAAAGCCCAGAGAGAACTGAATCTGGCTAAGGACATCAAAGACAATAAGAACTTCTGTAGATATGTCAGGGAATAAGGAAAGACTAGGGAGGCTGTGGACCCTCTCTGGAAGGAAACGGGAGACCTGGCCACCCAGGATATGGACAAGGCTGAGGTACTGAATGACTTTTTTGCCTCAGTCTTCACTGACAATGGTTCTAACTGCACTGCCCAAGTCACGGAAGGTAAAACCAGGGGCTCTGAGAATGGAGAACTGCCCACAGTAGGACAAGATCGGGTTTGAGACCACCTGAGGAACCTGAAGGTGCATAAGTCCATGGGACCTGATGAAATCCATCCAGGAGTCCTGAGGGAACTGGCGGACCAAGTTGCCAAGACGCTTTCCATCATATTTGAGAAATCATGGCAATCTGGTGAAATTCCTGCAGATTGGAAAAAGGGGAACATAACCCTGATATTCAAAAAAGGGAAAAAAGACAACCCAGGCAACTACAGGCCAGTCAGTCTCATCTCTGTGCCTGGCAAGATCATGGAGCAGATCCTCCTGGA